>BQNB010009159.1:1383-16383 GCA_026074375.1 Tanacetum coccineum
CAGTTTTTGTCTGTTTTTGGTCATTTAAGCTCGTTTTTAGAGGTAAAAGATATGTGTAATTAAGCACTTATCAAGTGTAATCTGCTGTATGCAAGTCCTTTGTTTGTTGAACAATGGTAACATGTCGACTCCATTCTGGTTGTAAGTTGTTTAGGAACTTGAGAGTACTGGCAATCTTTTCAGGAAAGTATTTTTATTTCTCTTGAAATCATTCATCAGTTTTGAGAAACGATGATAGTAAGACTCAATCGATTCCCTATTAGTGGAAGTAAACCTTTCCCACTCATTAAACAACTAAGCTTTCTTCTCTTGAATTCCAATGTTAGAACCTTTCATCATCTGCTGAACACATAACCAGATTTCTTGAGCAGTTTCACAACTGTCAACAGTAGCATAGATGTCTTTGGGAAGACCGAGGAGAATGGTTTGAATTGCTTGATCATCAGCTTCCATTTGCTTAATTTTTGCTTCCGTAAGTTCATCATCAGTTTATTCATGAAACATTTCAGGAACAGGAACTGTACGGGCTAGATCACCTGGTTCAGGAATCATTCATCTGACATATGGACCATTCATAATAGAGTTGTAGATTAACTTTCCATTTGGTCTGCTCTTAGCATAACGGAGAAGACGTGACGACCATGGAACATAGTTCTCTTTGTTAAGCATAGGAGGGCGGTTTTCAGAACCGGGTGCATAAATGTCTTGTTGTGTCGACATTCTTAAAGTGATGTGAAATGATAAGTATGGATCGTTTAAGTGATTGTGATTATGATTTGCTTTTGATTGAAGTTGAATTGATTAAGTCCTTGTGATTGTTTGTTGTAATGGTTTACATTGTTTTGATTAGACAGTGAGTAATAAATTCCCAGATTTAGTCACATACCACCTGATGCGCGGATCGACCTGTAACTTGCTAGAAGCATATGAGAGAAGTTCGAGAAATTAGGTTTTCAAAACAAGGATTTTCAGTGGCACAACTCGCTACTTTGAGAAAAATTGGGCAGCATAACAACTCGCTAGATCTTGAGAATTTTTCTTCAAATAAACCTGTGACTCGCTAGACCAACTCGCTGCACCAACTCGCTGTCCTAACTCGCTGCACTAACTCGCTGCACTAACTCGCTGCACTAACTCGCTGCACTAACTCGCTGCACTAACTCGATGTGCTAACTCGCTTCACTAACTCGCTGCGCTAACTCGCTACGCTAACTCGCTGCTTTGCTGCCTAACTCGCTAAAGTAGTAAATGCCAAACAAGTCACTTTCGAGCAAGTACATGAGTCTCTTTCATACCTGTTTGTCCTGTTCCACCTGTAGCAAACAAATAAACAAACTAATATCTTGATGAAACTCAACTTGCTACTAAGAAACTCCCATAACTCGCTACTTAGAAAAAGTTTAAGACACTTTCGAAAAAGCTCAAAAAGCACAATAAGTTAATGAAATAAGTTGTAGGACTTCAAAATAAGATACTATGGCACGATTAGAACACAAAAGTACAAGACTCTTTCGAATCTAACCACAAACAAAGCACGATTCTTGATTTTCTCAAAAAGAACTTTTCGAACCAAAATAAACAAAACAAGGACGAATCTTGCACAAATAAGCTCGAACAAAGCACACAATCACAAGACAACCATAGGCTCTTGATACCACATGTTGGCTTATCACTTCACAATCACACACATAATTTACTTGAGCTTTAGAGAGAGGAAAGTTTAGAGAGAGAAGTAAACAAAAACAAAAATGGTTGAATATTAAGAAAAGAGCAACACCCTCTCTACAAGGAGGAGAGGGCTTATATATTAACAAATATGGGCCGGCCTAGGGTTTAAGTGGGCTTCCTAGGCCAGGCTTGATATCTAACGGGCTTTAAAGCCCGTAACTAAGGCCCGTTTAGTTTCTAGAATTCCCGTAAGCATACACTAGACAAATACAAGGTTCAGGAGTCTTAATGACCATCACTTCACATAGTACTGGGTCTAACATTTTCCAAGAACGCAACCAAATTGTGAGTTTCAGCAAACTTTAGGGTCGACATTATGATGGGTTTTGATGATTAAGGATGAAATTGAGTTAAGGTTTATGATTAGAGAGTATATCAAGGTGTAAAATTAATTGAATGAGTGATTGAAACCCTTAATCAAAGTATTTATGAAATCACCCTCAACAGCATTAACTTGAACTGGCAGCATTAAGTTAAACCTAACAGTATTAACTAACCCAGCAGTAGTAAGTTATGTCTGGCAGCATTAACTTATGCCTAACAGCAGTAAGTGAATGCCTAGCAGCATAAACTAGTAATGACAGTAGTAAGTGGAAGCTTAGCAGCATTAACTTTAAAACACCAGCATTAACTCTAGTTTCATTCCAAAAAAGCATTTTCATCATGAATTTTAACTCTCATAAGCTCTCTTTCTGTTTTTGATCTCATAATATCTCTTATTTCTTTTTCTCACCAATTCACTCTATTTGTTTTTATATCACACAACTCTCTTTCTATTTTTTAGCTCATTATATCTCTTATTTCTTTTTCTCACCAATTCACTCTATCTATTTTTATATCATAAATCAAGAGCCCTAACAAACAGTTTGGTATAAAATTCCATCAATTCCTTTAGTTTCATGTTGTCCTCCCCACTTCTAAAAGTGTTAAATCTTAAGAGATGTGGATCATTAGACTGTTTAGATGCAGCCTCAAACCTAATTTGAGCTTCTACACCCCCAATATGGTATCTTGGCACCTAGGACCACTACCTAAATCAGTTCCCCAAGGAAAAGACTCATTAAGTGTTGCCATAGATTAGGTCCTATTTATGTTACCACTGTCCTGCTCAGCTACTAAGCTAGAAGCAGTAGTGGCAGCCCTTTCCATTCTGTCTTCCCACTCCTTAATGACAGTCTCATAAGTTATAAGGAGAATATGTCCACTAGACTGAGATATCTCAGTGGTCTTTTTGGCTTTCCTAGGTTTTTGAGTCTTTTTTGGGTTAAGATAATGATGGAACAGTTATTGGTTCAAGATTAGATAGTAAAGAAGTTGTGGATGTGTATTAGGGTTCAGTGGGATTTCCTGACCCTTCATCCACATCTGTTTGTTGTTATGCAATATTTCCATGTTATTACAAGCATCCTTTATAGATAATCAGCTTCATAGTAACACAATTAACCTCCCCTTAATCAAGACTTCGGAGGTTAAGTATTCTAATACTTCCAATCAAAAATTGAAATCTGCTAACATCAAATGCCTTTGTGAGTAAATCAGCAACATTGTGATCAGTGTGAATCTTGATTACTCGAATTAATCTCTTCTCATATGAATCCCTGATGAAGTGATGTCTAATCTCAATGTGCTTAGTCTTTGAATGAAACACTGGATTCTTAACTATGCAGATTGTGCTTTCATTGTCAATGAAAATCTTGGTGTTCATAAAGTTGTATCCATATTTAAGTAATTGATTTTGGATCCATAACACATGTCTATGGCAATTAGCAGCAACAACATACTCTGCTTCAGTAGTAGAGTTAGCAACTATAGTCTGCTTTTTACATTGCCATGAAATCAATCTTCTTCCAAGAAATCGACAACCTCTTGTTGTGGATTTCTTGTCTAAGCTAACACCAGCATACTCACTATCATAAAAAGCCTCCAAGTCAAATGATGAATCTCTAGGATACCAAAGGCCCAATTTAGGATGACCTTTTAAGTATCTAAAGATTCTCTTCACAGCATGAAGATGTGAAGTTTTTGGTGTAACTTAGAACCTTGCATAAGCACAAACAGCAAACATTATGTCAAGTCTAGAAGCTGTTAGGTACATCAATGATCCAATCATTGATCTATATAAATGAACATCCACATCTGCAACTTCTTCATCCTTGAGTAATGTTTTGTTAGTCTCCATGGGAGTGCTTGCTGTCTTTATAGTGGCAAAATCAAATTTCTTTCTTCAAAATTTCATCCACATACTTATCTTGACTGATGAAAATCCCATCATCTTCTATGTCTCTTGCAGTACTATAAGTAAGAAAGTGAGCTCTCCCATAATACTCATCTAGAATCTTCTATGCATCATCTTCTCAAAATCAGTGCATAAACCCTTCTTAGTAGATCCAAAAATAATATCATCTACATATACTTGAACTAGTAGAATATCACCTTTGACTCTTTTAATGAACAAAGTCTTAATCAGTCACATATTTGTCTTGACTAATAAAGATTCCATCATCTTTTTTTTTACCTGCAACCCTAAGAAGAAAGTGAGATCCCCCATAGAACTCATCTGGAATCTCGTGTGCATCATTTGTTCAAACTCAATACATAAAGACTTTTTAGAAGACCTAAAGATGATGTCATCTACATACACCTGCACTAACAGGATATCACCTTTATCCTTCCTGATAAACAAAGTCTTGTCTATATTCCCTCTTCTAAATCCATTTTCCAATAAATAGGTAGATAAGGTCTCATACCATGCTTTAGCAGCTTGATGTAAACCATATAAAGCCTTTTCTACTTTGTAAACTTTGTTAGGAAACTCTAGATCTTCAAACACTGGAGGTTGGCAAACATAAACCTCTTCTTTTATTGTGCCATACAAAAATGCACTCTTTACATCCATCTGATAAACAATGAAGTTCATGAACGAGGCATAGGCTAAGAAGAGCCTAATTGCTTCAATCCTAGCAACTGGAGCAAAAAATTCATCATAATCTATACCCTCCTCTTGAGTGTAACCCTGTGCTACTAGTCTTGCCTTGTTTCTAACTACAATACCTCTATCATCTTTCTTGTTTCTGTACACCCATTTAATACTAATGGCCCTCTTGCCATATGGTAACTCAACCAAAGTCCAAACCTTCTGCAATTTAAACTATAGAAGCTCATCATGCATTGCCTCTATCCAGCTTGGATATGTCAAAGCTTGAGTCACCTTTTTAGGTTCTACTTGTGATAGAAAACAAGCAAATAGACAATCTCTTCCAAATTAGGCATATTTGGATCATCATTACATCCATAGACTATATTCTCATCAACAGCATTATTTTCTATGTCAGCAGCATTAATAGTTGGACTAACAGTATTAATGTTGTTAGTGTTGTTGACATTTGGATCCTGCTATTGATTAATTCTTGGCTCCTCTGTATTTGGCACCTCACTGTCTGCATTCTTTGGATGTTCAGAATCCATCTTTTCCTCCTCTCCTGATGGTTTGAATCCAACATCAGGAGAATCCTTTGAACTTTTAGAGAGTAATGGATCAGATGTTAATAATGGTAGCAGTATATACTTTTGATCAGGTACTATTTTCTTCCCATCTTGACCTGCATCAATGTTTTCTTTGGTACCTGCATTACCATTAGTTTGATTCCCTGCAACAACTGGCTTATAATTCATAGATATTGTTAGAGCATCTATATCAAAAAGCCAATTAGGTCTATTTCCTTTAATATTAGGTGTTTCTTCACTGAACTTAACATGCAGGTTCTCTTCTACTATCCCAGTTCTACTTTTGAATACCCTGTATGCTTGGCTATTGGTAGAGTATCCTACAAAGAAGCCTTTCATTAGCATTTCCATCAAACTTACCTAGGTCATCTAATGTATTAAGAATAGTAACAGGACACCCAAATGGTCTCTTGAAGCTTAAGACAGGTTTTCTATCTAGAAGAAGTTCATAAGGGGTCTTGTTGTGAGGCTTGATAACTAACACCCTATTTTGAACATAACAAGCAGTATTAACTGCTTCAGCCCAAAAAGTTGTTGGCAATTTTGAATCAGCTAGCATAGTCCTAGCAGCCTCTATTAGTGTCCTATTTTTCCTTTCTGCTACTCTATTTTGTTGTGGAGTCCTAGCAACACTAAATTCCCTCTTAATACCCTTCATTTCACAGAACTGATTCATGACCTTATTCTTGAATTCAGTCCTATTGTCACAATTGATCATTTTCGCCTTAAGGTCTATTAGATTTTCTATACCTGTATTAAATGTTTTAAGGATTTCACTAGTTTTATCCTTATTGGCTAAGAAGAAAACATAAATAAACCTACTATAGTCGTTTGTGACAACTAGGCAGTACACCTTTTTCATTAGACTCTTTACAAATGTTGGCCCAAACAAATCCATATGCAACATTTGTAATGGTTGGCTGATTAAGCTTACAGTCTTGGTCTTACAAGAGGCTTTATGTTGCTTTCCTTTCTGACAAGCAACACATGTGTGATTATTTTCAAAAATCTTTGAAGGTAAACCTCTAACAAGGTTTCCCCTCACTAGTTTGTTCAGTGTTTTGAAATTTATATGCCCAAGCCTCCTATGCCAAAGTCTAGATTCATCTAATGTGGCCTTTGCAAAGAGACAAGTTAGACCTCCTGAAGGAACAATATTCTTTAAATCAACACTGTACATGTTATCTTTTCTAGGAACTCTAAGCAAGACATGATTTTCATCAAGTAGCTTAAAGTCAGGAGACAAAACAACACATTCAGTGTCTGTAAAAAGAACACTGTTTTTCTTGTCACACATTTGTGAGACACTAAAAAGGTTAAACTTAAGCTCCTTAACAAAGTACACATCTTTAAAATCTAATTTACCTATACTGATTTTACCTTTACCAGTGTTTCTACCTCCTTTAGGATCTCCTCCAAATGAAACAAATCCACCATCAATTTCTTCATAATCTGAGAGGTAAGACTTGTTTCCAGTCATGTTCCTAGAGCATCCACTGTCAATTACTCTTTTTTTCAGCAATTCTAAGCTGTGGATTGCCCTGCACAAAAGTAAGAGAATCAGGCTCTCTTGGGGACCCAAGCCATTACAGACTTAGATCTGCCTTGTGCATCAACATAGTTAAATATTTTAAAATTCATTGATGCACCATTGTGTCTAAAGATGTTGGGAATTATGTTTTCCTAACTTAGTACCGACAATATTAATAGTTAGTACTGATAGTTATAGTTAGTACTGACAGTACAAAATGTTAAGTACTCATCAGTTAGTTAGTACCGATAGTAGAAAATAGTTAGTACCGTTTAAGAGATATGTATGAGATATTTAAGGAAAAGATATGTATGCGTTTTGTAAGCCTGTTAGGTTATCCTTGGTCTATAAAAATGGATCCCTCTTGGCATAGGTATATACACGACTCAAGATATCTCATGCAAAGCTTATATCATAGTTAGTTTTTCTGTAAACATTCAAGGCAGATTAATAGATAATTTTTTTTGTTTTCATTGTTTTTCTTAGTACTTGTGTTAAGATTCCGTATTAACACATAGTATTCATAATCAGTGTTTCTACATAGTCAACTGTATTTATACATCTTGGCTATCATACTTAATAGGCTGCAGAGATCTATTCATAAGGGACTCACAAGATTGGAAGCTTACAAGGTGGTTAATGATGGTGATGATTCAGAATCTTTGTAACACCAACAAGCGATTCAGAATCTTTAGGCGAGGTAAAAGTGCTTAATTGGGTGCATCAAGTGATTGATGTATAAAGTACCTCTGATAATGATGCACGAGATCAAGCTAGTGTGTTACAAACGATTGTGTTAGTGGAGGGTAAACAAGATGAAGCAAAAGTGGTGGTTATGGCCGATGAGCAAAACAGTGACGAGTGAGACGTGTTAGGAGGTAATGAGATAATAGGTAATGAAAATAACAAATGGGTTGATAAAGATGTTCAATTACTATGTTTATACACTCTTGTTCTTATTTCGTTCTGTGGGGCGTCTTAATGTAAAGTACATTAAAGAAGAAAGTCGAAGCTTTTAGCAGCAATGCAAGAAGA
Source organism: Tanacetum coccineum (assembly GCA_026074375.1). Taxonomy (NCBI): domain Eukaryota; kingdom Viridiplantae; phylum Streptophyta; class Magnoliopsida; order Asterales; family Asteraceae; genus Tanacetum; species Tanacetum coccineum. The sequence goes on from BQNB010009159.1 coordinate 9,182, forward strand.
TTATGGGATCCCAGGAATCAAGATAAATTTTTTAGACATCAACATTGAGGACAAGCGTGTTTTTAACAGGTGTGGTGAGTGTTTCACAAGGTTAGGATAAACATCATAGTTATTATGTTTAGAATATGTGTTGTAGTCGTTTTAGGATATGTGTTTAGGATAAGTATTGTTATGTTTGACTCTTAATAGCTAAGTATCATTATCTTAGGAAAGTGTCGTTATCTTAGAAAAAGTCAAAGTTAAAGGTCAAATGTCATAATAGGCCCATGGCCCATTTAGCTATTAGGGTTTTACCCTACTTTGTTTATTAATACTTTTTGTAATCTTTATGTTTTAATCTTTCATTCAAGTTAAAGATCAAATAAATGAAGTTAAAGAGTTCAAACATTCATGTTTAAGGGGGATTGTGGGAATTACATTTTCATAACTTTAGTTCGACAGTTCTTAATTGTTAGTTCTGATTGTTATAGTTTATACTAACAGTACAAAATGTTAAGTACTGATGAGTTAGTTTAGTACCGCTAGTAGAAAATAGTTAGACCGTTATAGAGTATATTGTTGAGATATTTTAAGAAAGATATGTAGCGCTTTTGTAAGCCTTTAGGGTTTATCCTTGGTCTATTAAAGTTAGTTACCACAGAACTCAATATTATTCATAGCAAATTCATATCTCATAGTTTGTATTTTGTAAACAATTCAAGGCAGATTAATATAATTTGTTATTTAGTCTTTCATTGTTTTCTTAGTATTGTTTAAGATTTTGCATTACACATAGTTGTCATAATCAGTGTTTCTACTTTGTCAACTGGATTTATACACATCCTGGGCTTTCATCCTTAATAGGCTGTCAGAGATCATATTATAAGGGACGCACAAGTGGTATCAGAGCCTGTGAGAAACTCTGGAATAAGAAGAACAAATCAAATCCAGTTATAAACCTTCTCCTTCAAAACTACACAATGTCTGGATCACAAGATGAAAATTTCACACCACACCACCTCCATCCTTCATTCACACAATCCTAACCTAACAAAAAACTCCTCATACAGTATCAACATCAAGCTGACTTTATCAAAAAAGGTGATATATGATTATATGGCTTTAACGATGGGAACACTATTTAGCCATACATACTATTAATGGGTGGTTATACATAATGGGGAATGGTACTGTATCATCATACAGATACACAAGGAAAATTAGGTCTTGTCCTCCCCAGAAACTGCAGATGATTTATCTTGGAGAAAGTTGAGTGTAAGCCAAGGACCACCTTGCTTATGGCCCTACCAGAAGATCATCTTGCTAAATTCCATAAGATGACTGATGCAAAGGAGATGTGGGATGCCATCAAATCTAGATTTGGTGGAAATGACGAATCCAAGAAGATGCAGAAGTATATCTTGAAGCAACAGTTTGAAGGATTCTCTGTATCCAACACTGAAGGGCTTCAAAGGCTATGATAGATTCCAAAGTCTTCTGAGTCAGTTAGAAATTCATGGAGCAGGTGTATCCACTGAGGATGCAATCAAAATTCCTAGGATCCTTACCTTTCTGCCTGGTCACAAGTTTCCTTAATAACTGAGGTCCATACAGATTGGGGGACAGTCTAATGCTTTGATGTTTTGTAAAATATATAAGAGTCTTTGAGAGTGTTGTTAAATGCTCTACTGCTTTCATCCCATAGCCGCTAAATGTTGCATGGTTCTTTAGAGTATCAATAGCTGTATCTATGGAAGTTAGTAAGCTTATTGTTTCCCAATCCTTTGGTCAAAAACTCACAGTATGAACAAAACATCATCATTACTATTTACTTGTTTAATCAATCAAATTGCCCTCAACTGGATCATGAGGACTTGGAACAGATGGATGAATATGAATGAAGAAATAGACTTGAGAAATGACTTGAAGTGGCATGTGGCAGATCTTAATGAGAATGAAAAGTTTTTCCAAGAAGACTGTAGAAATGTATAATTTGATGCAAAAGAAACAGTGCTTTGATAAAACCAAAGTGGAATGCTACAATTGCCACAAGACAGGGCATTTTGCTTTAGAGCGTGTAGAATCTTGGAAATCAAGGACACAGGAAGGGGGAGGGATGATGGAATTCGGGAACAATAGGATGGGAGCAGATATGGAAAAAAGGCAGGTCTCTTAATCTTTGGTGGACTATTGAGTGGAGTAGGTGTAGATTGACAAATCATTTAGAAGAAGATGTAGTCTATGCTTCGATGGGTCTTGCAACAGCTCAGACTCAGTTACAAGGTAATTTCCTGTTCAATAGTGTAAAGGAGTCTTTATGTTATTCTTATAAAAACTGTATGTTGCTTTGGAGAGAACAACTTAGTGATGCAAGCATAGAAATAAAGGCATATACTCAAGGCCTAAAGAAAGTTAAAGCACAATTAGTTGCTCATCAACAAGGACAACTGTGGTTTGAACAAAAGATAAAATTTATGAAAATAGATTTAGATGATAAAACAGATGTTCTAACATACCATAAGAAACTTTTGGCAGAAGCTATGAAAGAAAAAGAAGATTTAAAAGCTAAAGTAGAAAAATGGCATAATTCTTCTAAAAATCTTGGTAAACTTCTTAATACCCAAATGAGTGCTAATGATAAATTTGGGCTTGGGTATGGGGATCACAGATATGATGGTATTTTGAGCTATGAAAATGAAGTTTTACAAAGTGTTTTTATGAATAAGGAGAGTGAGTTAGAAAAACAACCTTTGTATGATAGATTTGTTACAGCAGGAGGAATGCATGCTGTACCCCCACCCATGACAGGAAATTATATGCCATCTGGACCTGATATTGAAGTAGATTACTCACAATTTACATATGGTCCAAAACAGACTCAACCTAGTGAATCTGAAACCCAAACAAGTGAATTTGATACCTGTGAATCTAACATTAGTACAGAACCCTCTGAATTAGTGTCTGAACCAGTTGTTAATGAATCTAATGTAGAATGTCAACCTAAGGTCTGGTCTGATGCTCCTATCATTGAGGAGTATGAATCAGATAGTGAAGATGAGTATGTGTCTATACCAACAAAAGAACAGGAAACACCTAGTTTTGCTAACCAGCAAGTAAAAACTCCTAGGGAAACTGTTAAGAATCAGTTCACACATAGTAAAAATCCTAAAGTTAACAAGAAAGAGTTGGGGTATGGGTTTACTGCAAGAGCATGTTTTATATGTGGAAGTCTTAATCATCTAATAAGAGATTGTGATTTCCATGAGAAGAGGATGGCTAAGCAAGCTGAGTTAAACAATGGGTTGAACAGGAATTCTAGACAAAGGGAGATAAGGCAAATTTGGAACAATGTGCAAAGAGTGAATAAACAAAACCAATTTGTTCCTTCAGCAGTACTAACTAGAACTGGCAAAATTCCAGTTAATACTGCTAGAACTAGCGGTACTAAGAATATTAGTACTGCTAGGCATAATTTTAACAGACAGGCAGTACTAACTAGTACTGCTATGAAAGTTAATACTGTTAAGCCTATTGTGAATAGAGTTAGACCAGCAAACGTTTTTCACAAAACTCATTCACCATTTTCAAGGCCTTTCAATAACACAACAACACTTAGAACAAATTTTTCAAAACAAAAAGTTAATACTGCTAAGGTAAATGCAGTTAGTGCTGTTGGGGGGAAAAGGGAAACTGTTGTTAAGCCCTTAGCAGGTTGTAATTAGAGACCACAAAGACACAACTGGCACAATGTCTCCAAATACAATGGTGGATCCAGTCTTAGAAACTGTTTCACTTTCAAAGATCCACTAGGCAGACTCAAGCCCAAACAGGCTTGGGTCCCTAAGAGAAACTAATCTCTTTTAATTGCTGTACAGGATTATCCACATAGAGCTTTATAGAATAAAGGAATTATTGACAGTAGATGTTCCAGGCACATGACTGGAAACAAGGCTTACCTTGTTGAATACCAAGACTTTAATGGTGGCCCTGTTGCTTTTGGAGGTAGTAAAGGTTACATAACTGGTAAAGGTAAAATAAAAACAAGAAAGTTAGATTTTGAGGATGTGTGCTTTGTGAAAGAACTTCAGCATTTCAATCTCTTTTCAGTATCACAAATGTGTGATAAAAAGAACAAGGTTCTGTTTACTGACTCTGAATGTCTTGTTTTGTCTCCTGAAAACGTTTACATCAAGCAAGTGTTAAATGATTATTATGAGGATAATTATCAACTTTGTTCATCTTATTTTTATTGGCTACGTAAAATGCTTATGTTTCGCAATAAAACGTGTTTCGGCATTCCCGGAAGCACCAAAACCTAACTACGCTTAATCAAATACCCACGATTATACCCAATACACAAAATAATCAACATATTATCATACATAAGCCTATGTGGCCGGATTTCTAGTGATAGGATCAACAAATATCAAGTTTCATGTCAACTTGCCCTTATAATATTCAAGGGATAACAAATATCTGGGAACCAAGTCTTACAACCTTTTCTCACACTTGAATACTTGCATTATGAACCTTCTTGTAAGCCCCATATCTAAAAGATTTGTCTATTAATGCCTAACGATTTGAAAGTAAACTCATAACTCTCTCCATTTGCCAAATGTGATAATAAATCAAAAAACTTCTCTTTTCTCTCATACTTTCACGGCTCAAAAACTCTTAAACAATACACAATCATAGGTTGATGTATTTCACATTTATGTTTACATATCCCTGACTTAAGGTATTCTAGTAGATATTTAAGGATTGTTAAGCTCTTGTAAAGTGTTTAAAAAGATATTGCAAGATATAGGGTTTTTGGTTGAAAATTAGGGTTTTCACTTTATATTTTCAAGCAAGGTTGTTAATCACATGGTGTGATTGTTATATTTTCTCTACTCATCACCATCGGTTATTTAAAAAGCTTAATCATTTCATAAATAAGATTTTATGTTGTTATATGTTCGATTTAGCTAAATCACCATTTAGGGTACTTTTGGATTATGGTAAAATGGATTTTTAACATATGATTATATTTTCGTTGATACTTATTTACTTGTTTCCATGTGGATGTGAAATATCATGTTTAAGGGTATGTTATAAGTGTTATATATGTTGGTTATGTATGAACTTGTAAAGTTGCAAATTTAGGGTTTTTATGTTATTTGATAGTTGCAAATGTAAATGATGTAAATAAAACATGTTAAACTTGTTATCTTGGACTTACATGAGCAAAGTTATGAACTAATGGATTTTATATAGTAAGACATTAGATATATTTGATGTTAAGTTATGTGCAATTAAGTTGAAGCTTAATGATACAAAATCGAGTCTTAAAAAAACATGTTTAATCACAAACTCCAAACCTACTGTTTTGCGTCCATATTTATTGACAGCCCTTTATGTTTTATAAAGGATAGCTACACTTCATGAGGATTCAAAATGATAAGAAACTACGAAAAAAAAAAACAGATTAATAACGAAGAAGATACACTATATTAGAGGTTTACGACGATAAATACTTTATTAAAACAAATTTTATAAAAATTTATATTCATGCAGAAAACTGTATACTTTTGTAAAACTCATAATATGATAAAACTATTTCATACGAGAAGTGTTCGAAAGAATCGCTTAAAAACGGTGGCTTTATCGTATAAGATACGACTCTAAACGGGTTTTACGTTAATTAAAGTATAAAAAACGATTTTATAGTGTTATGAACAGTAAATTAATATTCATCACAGTGAATCTCAAAAATATAATAATGTGTTTTTATGATCACTCGTCTTATCGAATAGCGGTGGTGGGCGTAGAAACGCGAGAAACGGGCTTAAAACGACAAAGTTATGTCATTTTTGCTAAAGGGAGTTAATTATAAACGTTTATTTACTTATAAATACGATTTAGTAAACGATTAGATGGTTGATATAGTATATAGAATTATATATTTTAGTCTATCGAAGTGTATATACTAGGGATTTTATAATGAGGCTTCTTATAGGATGGCGTATGACGAGTTGTTGGATGTACAATTTAAAGTGTCCTATAACTCCCGCTAGTCATGTCATGACCTCTGAAATTATGATAGCCTCCGAACGTAGTACGACTGATAAACTATATAGGATTTATAGACAGTTGTTGTTAGGACAACGGTGACTTGAATACTGTATTCGACCTTATTAAACTAGGTTGCATTCGGGCTTGTTTAGCAGTGACGCGTTTTTACTTAGGATATTTTGTTTTAGTTTACTCATCCAAGGTGAGTTCTATGCCACTTGTTGTTTATAATTATTAAATTAAAGTTTTTGGGAAGGTGAGAAACCATATGATGTTTTACAAATTGGGACGCATAGTGTACATTTTTTATGAGTAGTATTGCCTAAGTTAGCGATTAATCACACTATGTCCTTGAATCATGACTTCAAATACTGGAATGTGAGCAGCGAAAAGATGATGTATAGATAGATCTATTTTGGGATTGGACCTCCCCGTTCGGCGTGACTAGCTATCAACTGGAATACGAACGTATATCATGTCGGATACTGGATGTTACGGGTTGAACATCATCACGGGCAATGTAGGCAATATTTATATATTGTATTCAATTATGTCGAGCTTCGGTGTCATGAGCTTAGGCAAACGTAATTGCATTTTGTGATGTCTGCATCTATTGCATTATCACTGGGAAAGTCTTGCGGTCCTGCATATACATTTACATAAACCTATGAAATTCACCACTTTTTATTGACGTTTTTTAAATGCAATGTTTTTAAGGAGGTCATTATGCACGAGGTGGCGAAGGATGCATTGGTGGTTATATTTTTGTCATTATATTTTGGGAATCATGTATTATGAACTAGTATCTTTGTAATATGGACAATGAAGAAGTTAAGCTTCGGGCTTTTTGTAACAAATGTTTGTTAAATCCAATGTATCAGTTTTAAACGACTTTTAATGGTCGTTCTATATATATCTTGTGTTATTGATCTAAGATGTGACATGCCCCGGACCCTTATTCCGCTGCGAGCCATTTTGGGGGTGTTACAGATTGGTATCAAGAGCCAAGGTTATAGAGAACCAGGTCAAAATGTTTTTGCTGGACTATAACCGTTTTCAAACATTGCTTATATACAAAAGGGGTTTTTCACGGGACATACATGCATACATACATACATACACTACTTGTGCATTAGTCGGTTAGGCTAGATGCATGCATGATTGATATT
>BQNB010009159.1:21383-87608 GCA_026074375.1 Tanacetum coccineum
TAGAAACAAATAGAGTTGAATAAAACCCTGCACATCACCTTTTTAGAGAATAAACCAAATGTTGCAGGGAAAGGACCAATCCGGGCTTTTTGATCTTGATTATTTAACTGATTGTATGAATTATCAACCTGTAAGATCAGAGAATCAAGCTAACAAACATGCAGGTCCACAAGAATCTAATCAAAATGCAGGTATAAAAGACATTATTGATGTAGGGGATTCTAAAAAAGAAGATGAATCTGCTCAAGACTACTTTGTACTGCCAATATGGTCTTCTTATTCTTCAATAATCAATCCTGACTTGAAGACAGATGAGAAACCAGTGGATAAGGAAGAACAAGTCTTTTTAGATGAACTTGAAAGACTTCAAAGGCAAGAAAAGGATGCTAATGATGAAGATGAAGCTCTCAGGAAGGAGTTTGCATAAGAAACTGAGAATTTGCTTATACAGGTAGGAGCTGCTACCACTAGCAGTACTAACATAGTTAATATTGTTAGCACACCAGTTAGTATTGCCAGTCCTTATGATGGACTATCTCTCTCTGATCTAACCAATCCTGAACAAGATGATTCAGAAATACCTGCACTTGAGGACATTTATCAAAATCCTACTGATGGTATTTTTAATAATTCATCTTATGATGATGAGGGTGCAGTGGCTGATTTTACAAATTTGGAAACTGTTGTGAATGTTAGTCCTATTCCCACATTAAGGATTAACTCTTTTCATCCTTCAGCCTTTATTCTTGGAGATCTAAACTCAGCAGTTCAAACAAGAAGTAAAGTGAATAAAAGTTCTAGAGACCATGCTTTTGTTAGCTATGTTCAAAAGCAAAGGATAAATAATCATAAGGACTTTCAGCATTGTTTATTTGCTTGTTTCTTGTCTCAAAATGAACACAAGAAGATTTCAGAAGCACTTGAAGATGAAAGTTGGGTTGATGCTATGCAAGAAGAATTGCTGCAGTTCATGATTCAGAAATTTTGGATCCTTGTAGACTTGCCTTATGGGAAGAAGGCTATTGGAACAAAATGGGTTTATAGAAATTAGAAGGATGAGAGAGGAGTTGTTGTTAGAAATAAAGCAAGGTTAGTTGCTCAGGGACATAGGCAAGAGGAAGGGATAGATTATGATGAGGTTTTTGCTCCTGTGGCAAGGATTGAAGCCATTAGGATCTTTTTAGCCTTTTCCTCTTACATGGGCTTCATAGTCTATCAAATGGATGTAAAAAGTGCCTTACTTTATGGAAAAGTTGATGAGGAGGTATACGTGTCTCAACCACTAGGTTTTCTATATCCTAAATATCCTCAGAAGGTCTACAAAGTGGTGAAAGCTCTCTATGGGTTACATCAAGCTCCCAGAGCCTGGTATGCTACTTTATCTACTTTCTTGTTGAAAAATGGATACAGAAGAGGAACTATTGACAAAACTCTTTTCTTAAAGAAAGGACAAACATGTTATAATATTTAGTTCAAGTTTATGTGGATGATATCATCTTTGGTTCTACAAAGAAATCTTGGTGTGATGAGTTTGAGGCATTAATGAAGAGTAGATTTCAGATGAGTTCTATGGGAGAACTCACTTTCTTTCTTGGATTACAAGTCAAACAGAAAGCAGAAGGTATCTTTATAAGTCAGGATAAATATGTTACAGAAATCTTAAAGAAGTTTGACTTTGTAAATGTTAAGACTGCTAGTACACCTATTGAGACTCAGAAGCCTTTAGTCAAGGATGAGGAAGCCAGTGATGTGGATGTCCATCTTTATAGGTCCATGATTGGTTCTTTAATGTACTTGACTACTTCTAGTCCTGACATTATGTTTGCAGTCTGTGCTTGTTCTAGGTTTTAGGTCACTCCAAAGATCTCCCATCTAAGTGCTGTCAAGAGAATTTTTAGGTATCTAAAGGGCAAACCCAAATTGGGCCTTTGGTATCCTAAAGTGTCCTCATTTGACCTGAAATCCTACTCATATAGTTGACTTGCTGGAGATATCTTGAAATGGAAATACACAAACAGGAGGTTGTTAATTTCTTTGGCAGGGAGACTCATTTCTTGGCAATGCAAAAGCAGCATTGTGGCTACTTCTACTCTACTAGATACAGAATATGTGCTGCTGAAGCTTTTTGTGGGCAAGTTTTGGTGGATTCAAATTAAATGTTTAGACTATGGTTCAATTCATGAACACAAAAATCTAACCATTTATATTGAAAAGACAATCTGCCTATTGTAAAGAATCCTTAATCATTCTAAAAACAAAAACTATTGCCATAAGGCACCATTCATAAGAGATGCTTTGAGAAGAAAACTTTCCATGTGCTTATAAATCAACACTGAGGAAATGTAGTGATCTTCTAACCAAGGCAATTTGATGTTCTGCTTCTTGGGTTGTTCTATTGGGATGATAAATCCATAAGCTGCATTAGTTAAAGGGAGGCAATATGATGTGTTGTATAGTTTGTATGCAGTGTTCAGTGTGAAGAAACATTTTAACCATAAGTGATGCATTTTACGGGGTTAAATAGGATTCAGAGAGTAATTGAGAAGAGTTTTTGATGGTACTGAAGCACTGATGTTACCTACATTGTTTATTCTTTGGTTGGCATCAGTTTAGTACGACAGTGCAAAAAGTTAGTAAGCCTGGGCAAAGTTTGTACAGTAAGAAGACGTTTGAAGAAAAATAACGCTCAAGGGTACAAAAGTGTAAATTTGAAACGGTTTCCTTGAAGTTTAGGTTTTCCTTATAACTATATAAAACCCATCTCCAATTGAACAGTTAACTTACGTAATCACTCTCAAATACTTTCTTTTTAGTTTATACAAGCCCCTAAATCCTATCCTCTCTACTGACGATTCCCTCTTTCGTATATAATGGTTTATGTTCTTGAATCGTGCCCTAAGCACAATATGGTCGCATATCTAGAGAAGACTAAAGGGAATGCTGAGTTTCATGAGATCATTGATTTTCTTACGCGCAGTTCCATTCATCATGCTCTCACTGTAAGTCCAGTTGGTTTCTTAATACATGTGTTTGAACAGTTCTTTGGACGTCTGCTAAGTCCAAATAATCAAAAATGTTAGGCTCATTAACTGCCAAGCTTGTGGCAAGCCTGTGTCTATCTCTGAAGCATCAATAAGAAGTGATCTTCTTTTTGATGATGCTAATGGGATAGACTCACTACCTAATCAGTCTATATTTGATGATTTACTGCTTTATCAAGGGTCATGTGGGGGGATTTAACAGTGTTAACATTTAACAAAGCTTTGTTTTCACCCCAATGGAGGTTTTTATTTCATACAATGAATCATTTGTTTTTGTCAAAAAGGACCTCTTGGGATCAAAATTCCTACTAATATTGCCACTACTAGTCATTTGCTTAACCATCTAATCGATAGTATAATTTTTCTAAATTTAATTTTTGATGGTATTGCTTAGACATGTAGATGCAAAGAGAAGTTTGTAATGTACCCTCGTTTTATTTCAATCTTTTTTCGATAAACGCTCGCCCCTATGTATCTGTACCTTTAGATCATTTTTCTGTATATGCCTTGACAGTAATGTTTTTTTCTTTTATGGTTAAAAAAGGGTAAACATTTTTCAGGGAAGTCACACTTTATTTGCTTCATGTTGTACAAAACAACTGAGGATGAGGGTGCCCCTTCAGAAAAGGAACCATCTGAAGCACATACACCCCCTCTCCTCCTCAAATAGGGAAGTCTGTTGAGGAACGTATGAATTATCCCCTAGGACGTCACCTTCTACTTACCTTTCCTGATTCTATTCCAAAATGTTCTGGTGGGAATCTTGGAGTCATTCATCAGTTTTTTCTTTTGATAAATCCTTTCAGGTATTGAGGTTGTGACATGACACTCCAAGAGTATGTCTATGATCTTTGTATCTCTTTGTGTACACAGGTTTCAGATCAAGCCAAGGAAATTCAAAAATTGAAGGCACGGATCAAGAATCTTAAGAAGCAAGCCAAACCTGTTATCACACACCATAGAGCATGGATGAAGAGTGTCTCCTTACAGCAAATATTGGCAGGAAAGAGATCCTTAAAGAAAAACTAGATGCAAAAGGAGTATGTATCCAAACAGGGGAGGAAGTCTGCCAAAGGTGAACCTTCAGTTCATAAAGATAAATTATTTGATGAGATTCCTGAAGATTCATTGGATTATATGGAGACTGGGGATGCTCAAGATGTGGGGAGGACAAGAGATGTAGTGGATGAAGAGAAGGAGAATGCTGAAGATGTACTTAGTACGAAGATTGTACTTAGTACTGCTCAAAAAAAGGTTAGTACTGACAAGAAAAAGTTAGTACTGACAGACCAATAGTTAGTATTGACGGATCCAAAGTTAGTACGACAAGGAGAATAAAGGTAATTCGAGAGAAAATTGAAGGTTACTGATGATCAAAAGCAAAAGGTACTAGATCTATGAAAGGAGGAAGGGCTACTCAAAACTACTCAAAACACCTACTTCTTACAATATTTGAGATGATGAAGACAATAGCTCAAGTTCTTATTCAACATGAGTCAACGCAAAAGAAGTTCAAGAGAGATGGAGAATAGTAAAGGTGTAGAGTTTTAAGGATTACTGAAGAAACTGAAAGACCTAGGCCTACTTCAACAAGATCACTTTTGACATTAAAGCCTCTTCTAAAGATTGATCCAAAAGACAAAGGGAAGAAGAAAATAGAAGAGGAAGATGAATCTGAAAGTGATTCTGATGGTATTCCTGAAGCTGAGAAGAAGTTTAAACAGCTTGCCACTGATGAAGAAGATGGTCTAGGAGAAGTACAAGAAGAGTGGGTAGGTAAAAGAGGAAAGAAAAAGATTAGCTGAGAAGGGAAGTTCCAAATGAAGCTCTCATAAGAATTTTATTATGGACATATAGGCAAGAATTGAAGCTGAATTAGACTTTCTGCTGAGAAGCTTCAAGAAGAAGAAAGAGAGCAAATTTACAATAGAAGAAAGAGCAAAATTCCTTCATGACACAATTGCTGCTCAAAGAAAATTCCTTGCGCGACAAAGATCAGAAGCTATCAGGAACAGACCACCTACAAAGAATCAACTGAGAAATCAAATGATGACCTACTTGAAGCAATGTTGGAAACTTAAAGCTTCTGAATTGATAATCACAAGGAAGTTTGGGAAATACAAGCTTTGTATGAAAAATATTAAGAGGTAGATGAAGATTTTTATTTCTATGGGTTTGCTGAAGATGAAAGACTGATCAAAAGGATGAATGAAAAAGGAATTGATTCCTCTAAAATGAAACTGTCAAGGAGGAAGATAAAGAAGAAGAAGGTACTAAGAAAAGAAAGGGAGGTCATATTAAGATGATTGTAAGGAAAAAGAAAAGATCACAATCTGATGTTGACAGTGATGATGAACAATAAGATAATGCTGAGGTTTGTTACATATAGCTGTATCTTAGATAGTGAGATAATGGAGAAGAAATCAGTTATTGCTAGATTAAACAAGGTATCATCACCAGATGGGGATTATCTTGTCATCTACAGAGCCAATAGGAATTTTAGGGCATTCAACTATCTCATGAATGTACTTCATATTTTTGATAGGCAAGATCTATTTCATCTGTATGATTTGATGAGGGCAGCAGAGTACTTCAGGAGTTCTTTAGTTGAGTTTGATGTCTTTGGGGAGGACTTAAAGATTATGATTTGAATCCTCAATAGAAGGAATATGAAACAAAATTGAATTTTGGAGTGGTTCAACCAAGATTGGAAGATTATCATGGAGGTTGTATGAATCATGTGGAGTCTGCATACTGGAGTTTGAGGATGGAATAGTTATTCATATGTTGGTTGAAAGAAGATATCCTCTATCAAAAGATTTGTTGCAAAGGATGCTTGATCTTGGTTTGGAAGTTGAAAGAGAAAGTTCTGTTGCTCTTGATTTGATAAGATTTATTAAGCAACAGATAGATGAAGAATGATGCTATGAATGGAATTAAGAAGGGTTTGAGTGTTGGTTAACCAGCACACAAACAAATGGTCATCAGTTCACCATGTCAAACAGGCATAAGAACTGGCTAGTCCAAAGCAAACGGCTTTGGTAAAGACTTCTCAAAAATCCGTTTAGGTTGATACTAGTTACCAAAAAATTGTAGGGTTTTTAATCACCTTGCTTCATGTGTGAAGAGTTGGCTAGTCCAAGATCAAAAACAGTTCTTGGTAAAGACTAATCAAAGTCGGTTGATAGGCTGTTAGTTTGCTAAAAATATATGGTTTATCAATGCACCATGTTATGGCAATGAAGCATTGGCTAGTCCAAAAGCAAACGGTATTTGATAAAGACAAATCAATTCTGTTTATGGTTGACAGTTTACCAAAAACTGTCTGGTAATTAACTCACCATGTTTTTAAAATGAAGAGTTAACTATCCTAGAGCAAACGGCTAATGGTAAAGGAAAAAACAATCAAAATCAGTTGATGGCTGAGTAGTTTGCCAAACAACTATAAAGCCCAACTTAGTGGATGTTGCTGAAGATGTTGCTGTGTTGCTGAGAAGATAAAGTAGCTGATGCAGATGGATAGTGTTTAAAAGATCAAGATATGTTAAAGTTGGGAATTATGTTTTCCTAACTTAGTACTGACAGTATTAATAGTTAGTACTGATAGTTATAGTTAGTATTGATAGTACAAAATATTAAGTACTGATCAGTTAGTTAGTACCGTTAGTATAAAATTAGTTAGTACCGTTTGAGAGATATGTATGAGATATTTTAGGAAAAGATATGTATTATCTTTTACGCGTTTTGTAAGCCTGTTAGGGTTTATCCTTGGTTTATAAAAGGATCCCTCTTGGCATAGTTAGAGGGAAGAGCTCAATACATCTCATACAAATCATATCTCATAGTTAGTAATATGTATTCACTCAAAAAAAGATTAGAGAAAAGTAATTATTTAGTTTTTCATTGTTCTTCTTAGTACTTGTGTTAAGATTCCGCATTAACACATAGTATTCATAGTCATTGTTTCTATATAGTCAGACTGTATTTATACATCTTGGCTATCATCCTTAACAGGCTGCAGAGATCTATTCAGTTTGGGACTCACACTAGCTATAAGGGTAATGCTACTAGTTCTGGGGGAAATAATACAGGAGGGCAGACAAGGGTGGTTAAATGTTATAATTGTCAAGGTGAAGGTCACATGGCTAGGCAATGCACTCAGCCAAAGAGGCCTAGGAACACTGCATGGTTTAAGAAAAAGGCAATGTTGGCTGAAGCACAGGAATTGGTCAAATTTGGGTATGAAGAGCAAACTAGCATTTCTTGCAGGATCAGGCAATTCCAAACGGTCAAGCTTGCTCAGAACAACCATTTCCAAAACATTTGTGCTTTCCAAACTGAGGATCTAGAGCTTATGATTCTGCTGTGATGATGTCTTAATACAAAGGCGGTTTCTGATAGATAATCTTTCTAACTATGTTCTGAGTTATTCTCAGAGGTCCTCATTAGAACCATCTTATTTGTATGGATAATCAAAGTGTGCATGCAATGCAGGGTTTTGAACAAACACCAGTTGTTGATTTTACAGATAATGAGATAACAAGTGATAGCAATATCATTTCGTACTCTCAATATTTACAAGAAAATACGCAACATGGCTGGATGTTCAAGGTATTAACATTGTATGCCACAAACAAAGATTCAATGATTTTATCTGTGATTGAACAAATGTCAGAACAAATGATTAATCATGTAAATAATTAGGAAACGGTTAATCAAGAAAAGAATAATGAATCCTTAATCGCCGAGCTTGAGAGATATAAAAAAGGAGTCAAAACTTTGGAACAACGTCTTAATGTTGATTTAAGCACACGTAAAAAAATGATTGATTCTCAAATGGATGATATGATTAAGGAAAAACTTACACTTAAGCAGAATTTGACTCACTTGAACAAAATCTTTCTAATTAAATCAAGGAAAAGGAATCTTTATTGCAAACATTTAATGTTTTTAAAAATGAATCCAAAGAAAAGGAAAGTAAATATTAATGATATAAAAAATTGATTTAGAAAAAAGAAGATTAAGGAAATGGATAATATTGTTTTACAAAGTGGGTCAATCTGCTACAACAATGCCACTTGTTAAACAAAGCCACAAGTTTTTTATGATGACATCACAAACAAGTCTTGGTTATCAAAAATCCGTTTTATCTTCAAGGAGAGCTCCTTAGCGAAATTAAGCCAACCTTGTTTGATGGTAGTGTATATCTAGTTAACATGTGCTAGTCTTGTGATTGATGATGAAAGGAGACAAATTGATTTTCGGAAGAAGTTAGTCGATCTAAAATGCTTGCAAAAAAAACGATCCAATGTCAAAAGAAAATAAAGTTAATACTACTCCAATTAATTATGTTGAGTTAAATCGATTGCCTGAAGATTTTGGTAAACGTTTTATTCTACAACAAGAATTGTCTGATGAATAAGCTTTCTGGTTACAAACTTCACACCCTAATACTGACCAATCTGCTTCCTCACCTGTCAAAATTGAGGCTCCTCGGGAACTTCCTAAGGTAAGCCTAGTTAATACAAGCCTCAAAAAGCTTAAATATCATCTTGGCCAATTTGACACTGTGGTAAAAAAAACATATTACACCTGATGCTATTACAGAAGGGGAATGGGGGTTTGAACACACTAAAGCTGTTTTTTTAAAAGAAATTATTCCATTTTTAAAGACCTTGACAGACATATTCAATGTTTTTGATAAAGATCTTTTAAATGGGGTAACAGAAGTACAAACAGTTTTTAACCAGATGGAAGCTGTTGTTCAACAGTGTTTTGTAGACAAACAGTGTTTTGAAATTCATAAGAAGGAACTTTTTCTTAAAAATGATCGACTCTTACACCAAATCATGTCTCAAGATGTTATGATACGTGTGATGAATTCTATTGCTGTTTTTAATGATGTGAATTTGGAAATGCAAAGTAGTGAATTTTATGTGAAGTGTTTGGATCTTGATGCTGAGCTTTTAAACAAAGAAAATGCGTATAATGATCTTTCGAAAAGTTACTCACAACTTGAAAAACATTGCATTTCTCTTGAGTTGACAATGCAACTCAATCAAGAAATTTTTCAAAATGATACATCCAGTGATAATTAAAATGCTCTTAAAATTCCATAATATTTTAAAAATAATGATTTGAAAGCTTAGCTACAAGCTAAAGACACTACTATCTGTAAGTCGAAGGAACATATCAAATCTATGAGAGAAAATACCAAGGAAAAGAATGTGAAACAAGAAATGGATGAGATTGAAACCATAAACATTGAATTGGAGCATAGTGTGGCCAAATTACTTTCTGAAAACGAGCATTTGCATAAAGAAATTAAGCATTTGAAAAAGATTTACAAAGATTAATTTGATTCGAATAAAAAGACAAGTGCTCTTTCTAAAGAACACTGTGACTCTTTGATTGCTCAATTGAACTCCAAGTCTATGGAAAATGCGGATTTAAAAGGTCAAATTCAAGAAAAGGTTTTTGTGACAACATCATTACAAAATGAATTAAGGAGATTAAAAGGTAAACTTATGCTTGATAATGCCACTACAATAACTAATGCCACCACTATTGCTCCAGGAATGTCAAACAAGGATATATACCTCTTCTCATGACTTAAGAAAGAATAGGGTATGCCCATGAGGATTATCTGAAGAAGACTATAGAAAATACTGACACCATACGTGGACTTGTAGAACGCGCTAGAAAACAAAATCCTAGTGAACCACTCTTAGACTCTGCTTGCAAGTTTACAAAACACGTTCAGGAATTGTTAGTCTATGTTTCTCAGACATGCCCTAGTTTCACAAAACCTAGTGAGAAATTGGTTGATATCACACCAATGAACAAAGTCAAGAAAGTTAGGTTTTCTGAACCTCTCACATCCTCAAGCAACATTCATAAACATTGTAGGAGTCATCTAAAACACCAGATTCTAACACACCTGTGTTGCCTTCTATAGGATTGAAAAATTATACTAGTGCTAGCAGATCACAGCCTACAGGCAATAAAAAGAATGATAGAATCTCGCAAACACCAAGTAGCAACATGCAGAATAAAGTAGAAGTCCAGCGTAGGAGAGTTAAATCTAAGTCTAATAAAAAGAATCGTGTTAAAGACCCTATTTGTGATGCAAATGTTAAGCATACTATGTTAAATGCGAATTCTGAGTTAATTTGTGTTAAATGTAATCAATGTATGTTTGATGCAAATCGCGGATGTGTGTTTCCTTGATTTTGTGAATGATGTGAATGTGCGCTCTAAATCTAAGTCTGCTAAGAAAAGCCAACATCATAATATTTGGAAACCTAAGGGTAAAAGTGTTCACTGAAGGATGATTATAGTGGAAAACACATGGAAGATGTTGACCTTTAGTTGGTAACTCGTGCCCTTTAACTAGGTTTACTCCCACGAAAGTAGTGCATCTTAAGGAAAGCACTTCTAATTCAGGTGAAACACAAAATCCAGAGATTCAAGTCTATAGCAGGAGACCCAAACAAAAAAAATCAGTAGGTTTGAGTAAAAAAGCTAAGATTGTAGAATCTAAGATTGCTAACAACTCGGAACCCAATCATTTGTGGGGATCCAATGATACAAATGTTTCATTTTCTTCTTCTCGTGTTAATGATAGGTTGTCTAGATTGTTCTATGGTATCTGGACTCCGGATGCTCAAAACATATGACATGGAACCACTCTCAGCTCATGAACGTCGTCAGTAAATTTCTAGTCACTGTTCAATTCGGAAACGATCAAATTGCAAAGATTATGGGTCATGGTGACTATCAGCTGGGCAATGTAACTATCTCAAGGGTATATTACGTTGAAGGACTTGGACATAACTTAATTTCTGTTGGACAATTTTGCGACGCGGATCTTGAAGTTGCTCTTCGAAAAAACACTTGTTTTATTCGGAATTTAGAAGGTGTTGATCTACTTTCAGAATCCAGAGACACAAACTTGTACACAATTTCTCTTGATGACATGCTAAAGACTTCTCCGATCTTGTAACACCCCCATAATACGATACGCAGCGGAATACAACATTTGGGGTGCTACTTCACGATACAATCACACAAGTCATAACAAACAACTATAAAAGAGATGTTTGTTAAATAAATTTCATTTATTTCGTTTGAAAAGAATCAGAGTACAAAGGTCCCAAAACTATCGTAGAAAATTTATTTCTACAAGTCACATCACGACTTCATTTCTAAAATATTTCTATCATTTATTGACACAAGTTCACCGAGTCACCGTCCTTGATATCCGCGTTCCGTCCCATCCAAGCCATCTTCAATACCTAAACCTGAGATACATGCTTAAAAACATCAACAAAACGTTGAGTGAATTTAATAGTGTTTACACAATACAATAAGAAAACGCATATTGGTTCAACAAAACATATAACATTGCTCGTAAGACAAGTTATAAAAATAATGATTTCCAACTAAATGAGCCCATGTACCGAAACTTAACACATTCATCCCGTAGGATAAAATAATGTCCGAGAAGTATGCCACTTCTCCTAATACTAACTACAAAATGTCCGTTACAGGGTGCTCACAAACTGATTCAACCCGGACCAAGGTTGTCTAACCCAATTAGATTTATTTTTAATGGCTATTAGCGTTCACCTGTAAACTGGGCAAACTTACGGTCACCACAGTAAAAGGCATATACTCAATAGTGAATGGAATCATATTTAGTATCAAAACATATTGCGTTCTCATTTTCATAAAACAGCAAGTATCCCCCTCGCGGGTTAAAAACATTTAAAATAGTTCAAAAGCGAGGCTATGAACTCACCTTGATCGAAGCCGAAGATCAAATAATCGAAACAATCACGAACTACTCGACGACGAGCTCAACTTCGACCTATAATTTATGTCATTCAATTATTACACCGTAAGATAGATACGATGGATAGTGCGCGCATCGCAACTATCAAAATAGTATAAATATACATACACATGTGATGAGAAATCCACTTGCGCGTCCTAGATCCTAAACTCCACATAATTGAGTTACGATCATTCTCTCGTTTATTTTATATGTTGCTTAATCGAAAACTTTCTATTTTTGGAAAGTTACTATTTTCGAAAAGTTACCATTTTTAGTAAGTCTCGTCTTCTAATTATACTTATAATAATATTTTTTTAATCTTATCGCACATTCAACGCTCAATTTGGTTATCGTTTACTCATGTCAGTGTTAAATCCGAATATTTCAAAAGTTTCTATTTTAAGAATCTTCTTCGCTCATAAAAATCGTTAAGTCTAAAATATTATACTTGTAATAATAGTAGCGTTTATTATTTTTATAACATCCGACAAGTTTAGTATCAACCCGTTGACTTTTACAAAAGGTCAACGTTGGATTTAATTGAACTTTGACTTTATGTATATATTTATATTTATATATATATTATATTTATATTATATAATATTATATATTTATATATATTATATATATTACTATAATTGACCCGCTCAATACGACCGTTTATATACATTTTCACGAACTCGGTCTCTAAAGAGATTTTATAAAAGACGGACAATTCAGGGACAACATTTTAATTTTAGCCGAGACCCGAAACTCGACAGAAAATGACCAAAATACCCCTGCAAATTTCTGCAGGAACTTATGACTTTTAAATAAAAATGCAGAATTTGACCTTGGGTTTTGACCCGTTATTACTCAATTTTAAAACTAGCAAGCCTCGCGGCAAAGTAAAAAGTCATCAGGGGAGCAACGTTCGTGTTTCGTCGGAAGGCTGAAACGGACTCGAAAGTGCTCAAACGGGACGTTTTTGAATCTGCCAGCAACTAGTAAAATTCTAATAGATGTTTGGAACTTTTATGAGTTTTCAAATCTTGTTTTCGTCGTAACTTCTTCGTTATTAGGAGTTACGGAACGTTCGAATTACCGAAACGTACATTAGGACGAACTTTATCATATTTCTACTTCAAAACTCAGTTTTTATAAAATCTTAAACCTCAAAATATGAGCCAAACTTTCTGCTCGAAATTGTATTTTTAAAAACCCATTAAAACCTCATTTTCGCTTCATAACAACTTCAAAATACACCTAGCCAACCTATTTTGATCATCCAATATCATTTCTAATCTAGTCTAACACAAGATTCAATCGGATTTCATCACATGCAATTATCAAGAACAAATCAAATCGCGAAAACAAATATAATACAAGTATTAAAAATACTTACAAAGCTATAATAAGTAAGATCAATAATCGAAATCGTCTCATTTGCCCCTTTCTTTTCTAGCTGTGGGTTCGAACCAACCCAAAACACAAAACCCGCAACTTTTTAACTAAACCCACTTCGAAATATCACTAATCTAACTCTAGTACAACACCCTTTTCAATCAAAACACTTGAATTAAACCCGAAAATAAATTTCTTCAAAACCCATTGCATGTAGGATTTAATTATATGGAAACGTAGGTCTTGATATAAGGATCAATATTTTGTAACTTGATTATAATGCATGTCGGAAAATTGACGGGAAATGGTGGTGGTTTGTTTGGCCGGTTGTGAATAGTAACAAGGGAGGAGAGAAAAGAAAATTTTTGATAAAAGTTTATAAGTGGGTGTTAAGGTGGCTTTATATTAGAAATAAGTTTGACACTTTGGGCACTTTAGTCCCTTCCATCCTTTTAGCTTGCAAAACTAATTAACAAAAATGTTTTTTCTATTTTAAATCGGCCAATAACTCGAGTACACCACGATAGTAATATTTTTTATTTCCGTCCCATCCCACTAAATTTGAGTTTAATACATTTAATAAAAATGTGTACACTTCAAAAACGGCGGTCCGGCTCATGACAAGGAAACAAAATGACGGAGTCGTCAAAAATATAAATCTCACGAAACAAAATAAGTTGGGAGCGGTCGTAATATTTCTGATGCCCAAAACGTTTAACGATTGCGCGGTCAAACGTTGACTCGCGAAACGCTCAAATAAAAATTCCTTTCGTAGCAAAATACGAAAATAACTATTCATGACAAAAAAAATTAAATGTCGACGTTCGCTCTCATGAACTTTTAAAATAATAATTATGACGTCGAATTCGTGATCGTCATACGCGTCGTAAAACTCGGGTTGTTACAGAGCTGTCTAATATCAAAAGCTTCAGAGACTAAAAGCTGGTTATGGCACCGTCGGTTATCTCATCTCAACTTTGGTACTCTTAACAAGCTATCCAAAGACGGTCTTGCACGAGGCATTCCAAAGCTTAAATTCAAGAAAGATCATCTGTGTTCAGCATGTGCATTAGGCAAAAGCAAAAAGTCCTCTCATCAACCCAAGGCTGAAGACACTAACCAAGAGAAACTCTATCTTTTGCATATAGATTTCTTTGTGGCCCGATGCGTGTGGAGAGCATTAATGGGAAAAAGTATATATTGGTGATTGTTGATGATTACTCACGATTTACTTGGGTTAAATTTCTGAGATCAAAGGATGAAGCTCCTGACGCTATCATCAAATGCATCAAAAATACAATTCAAGTTGTTTGAATACACAGTCCGTAATGGTTAGAAACAGATAATGAGGACTCTGAAGTCTGTTCAATCAGACTCTTCGTGAATTTTATGAGAATATTGGCATCACGCATCAAACATCAGTTGCTCGCACTCCTCAATAGAACGGCGTTGCCGAAAGACGAAACTGGACTCTAGTGGAAGCTGCTCGTATGATGTTGATATTTTCAAAAGATTCATTATTTCTATGGGCTAAAGCAATCAATACAGCTTGTTATACCTAAAATCGTTCCCTGATCCGTCTCCGATACAACAAAACTCCTTATGAACTGATGCACGACAAGAAGCCGAATTTATCGTTTCTTTATGTCTTTGGTTCACTCTGTTATCCGACCAATGACGGTGAGGATTTTGGGATTAAATAAATGCAAAGGCGATATTAGTTATTTTTATGGTTACGCGCCCGCCAAAGAAAGCTTTCTGAAATCTATAAACAGATGGGACCCAGAAAATCATGGAAAAACGCATTCATGTAACGTTCAATGAGCTGACAACTATGGGCTTCTAATAACAAACTTCCAGTTAGGACTGGTTCCAAACCCTATTCCTCAACAACCTTTTAATCCACCAACAAGAAATGATTGGGGTCGTTTGTTTCAACCTATGTTTGATGAATACTTCAACCCTTCATCAAGTGTTGTTTCTCCAGTTCCAGTCGCTATAGCTGGTGCACCAAGAGCTGTTAAAATAGCCGCTACACCTTCATCAACTACCATTGATCAAGATGCACCTTCATCAAGTACTTCATCAACTAACCAACAACAACAATCCTCAATCATCTTACAAGGAGTTGAAGAACCGATACCAAATGCACACTTTGACGATCCATGTCATGAACCTCTTTATGATGTTTCTACTTCACAAGAATCATCTTCAAATGTGTTGTCCTCTCACTTTCCATTTGAACTGATTGGTAAATGGACTAAGGATCATCCATTAGCAAACTTGATTGGTAACCCGTCTGGATCAGTCTCCACTAGAAAGCAACTCAAAATTGATGCCATGTGATGTTACTTTGATGCCTTCCTAACTTTTTTAGAACCAAAGAACTTCAAAGAAGCTATGCTCGAATCCTCATGAATGGAGGCAATGCAAGAAGAAATTCCTGAATTTAAAAGACTACAAGTTTGGAAATTGGTGCCCTATCCATATAAAGTAATGTTGATCAAATTGAAGTGGATCTTCAAGGTCAATACGGACGAATTTGGCAGGGTACTCAAGAACAAGGCTAGATTGGTTGCTCAAGGATTCAGGCAAGAGGAGGGAATCGAGTTTAAGGAATCATTTACACCGATTGCAAGAATAGAGGCCATCAGTATCTTAGTAGCAAATACCGCCAACAAGAATATGACGATCTACCAGATGGACGTCAAAATGGCTTTCTTAAATGGCGAGCTCATGGAAGAGGTCTACGTTTCTAAACCAGAATGATTCGTTGATCAGGACAGCCCATCGCATACAAGCTCAAAAAGGCCCTTTATGGCCTCAAACAAGCACTACGTGCATGGTACGACATGCTGTCAAGTTTCCTCATCTTACAACATTTCTCTAAAGGTGCAGTCGATCTAACACTCTTCACAAGGAAAGCAGGAAACTAATTATTACCGATACAAATTTATGTCGACGATATAATATTTGCATCAACCAATACTACTATGTGTGATGAGTTTGCTAATCTTATGACCACTAAGTTCAAGATGTCAATGATGAGGCAAATGTCATTCTTTTTAGGATTAAAATTTTTTCAAAGTCCCAGAGGCATCTTCATAAACCAATCAAAATATTCTTCTAAAATTATTAAAAAATATGGTTCCCTCACTAGTGATTTTGTAGACACACCTATGGTGAAAAAGAATAAGCTGGATGCAAATCTACAGGGGACACCGGTTGATGCTACACATTACCGTGGCATGATTGGGTCCCTCATGTATCTGACATCCAGTAGACCCGACCTTATTTATGCAGTCTGCTTATGTGCCTGGTATCAGGCAAAGCCTATCGAAAAGCACTTACATGCGGTTAAGCGAATCTTTTGATACCTAAAGGGAACCATTCACATGGGTCTCTGGTACTCGAAGGATACCGGTATGTCACTACCAGCATATTCAGACGCAGATCACGCGGGGTGTCAAGACACTAGACAAAGCACATCTGGAAGTGCACAATTCTTGGGAGATAAACTTGTTAGCTGGTTATCCAATAAGTAAAAGAGCACTGCTATCTCCTATACAGAGGCGGAATATATTGTTTTATCTGGGTGTTGTGCTCAAATCTTATGGATGAGATCACAACTAACAGACTATGGGCTTAAATTCAACAAGATTTCTCTGTACTGTGATAACAAGAGTGCAATCAGTTTATGCTGCAATAATGTTCAACACTCGAGATCCAAGCATATCGATGTGAGATATCACTTTATTAAAGAGCAAGTGGAGAATGGAGTAGTGGAACTCTACTTTGTCAGAACCGAATATCAACTTGCAGACATCTTCACAAAAGCTTTGCCTCGAGAAAGATTCAACTTCTTGGTCAAAAAGCTGGGTATGAAAAGCATGTCTCCTGAAACGCTAAAGAGTCTGACAGAGGAAGAGGACGATTAATGGTGGTAACTCATGGTATATCCTGTGTATCATATGTATATAAGAAAATATAAAAAAACTCAAAAAGATTTTTCATTTAATAAAAAATTTCAAAAAGAAAATAGAAAAATATAAAACCAGAAAACAAAATACAAAAATATTGTTCATGACATGTCTTCTGAAAATCGATAACATTTACGGCCTTAAAAATGTCATTCAACAATGACACGAGGCTGTAAATGAAGTTCGAGCAGAAGTTCTAAAAGTTTTCAAAACATGTCAAATGGATTTTATTATTTCATATAGCAACCCGGTCATCATCTTAAAGGCAAGTATTTCATCAAAAAGAAAACTTGACCTCTCAACGGGAATTAATTTTCTCGGGCATGGTCTACTTTATGACCATGCAAAGGCTCGTGTTTACTTTGCAACACAACCCATGCTTTCTTTCAAAGAAGTGTACGTATCAGTGCATTTATTTGTCAAATTAAGAGAAATCTTATTTTTATTGGTAAAAAGTTATCTTCACAATGAATCCGTGTTTTCAGTAATCACAAAAAGATTTTCAAAGACAATTTGACCACTCAAACAATGACAACAACTCTTTAAATAGAAAACGGGTCTTTATTTGAGGGGGAGAAAGTGTCATCAGATAATCTTTTAAAACGGTCTTTCAAAATAAGTCACGAAATAAATGGATAAAGTTTTTGATAACGACAGTAACAATTTAAAGGGGAGTTAACTTATATTAACTACAAGGGCTTTAGATGTCATTTGTTTCAAACTTTAGGGACTTATTTGCACTTTGAGACTTAGTGAATTAGGGCTTTAAACTACAGACGATTAATATTGCCAACACCTCATAGTTTGTAAAGACTTAGGAATGCTTGGAAATACTTTCATAGTTTTAAAATCCTTGAAGTTGATTCTCACGGAATAGATTTAAGCTTATTAATTCTTCGAACACGATCTCAAGTATATGTGCGTACAAGGTTTTGCTGATTCTGAGGTATTAAAACTAGCAAAGGGAAGGAATAGATACACTAGAACATACAACAAATACACGTGATAGAGTCCATAGCCTTCTTTTATTATAGGCCATTCTGGGTAGACATTTGTCATAACCGCAAAGAAAATCAGTGTTTTAACTTGTTACTTTCGGGTGCACTATTTCAACCAAATGGGGGAAGAGATATCTTGTTATTTTTAGTATGCATCATTTGAGCTTCCAGGGGAAGTGGTGTGTAATTATTCAAGCGTGAGAAGATACGTTTCTGATTCAATTAATGTTTCCCCAATCAGTTAATCACTAAGTTTATTTTTGAAGGAGTAGAATTAGTTGACAAAAGAGGTACACATAAGTTTGATAAGTATGATGATTCCTTAAGTTAGTTAGTATTCTGCAGAAAGAAATGTGTACTTTCGGGACTTAGTTGACTTTGGTGTTATCATTTCAGATACTTAGAGGAAGTAATTGTCTACATCTAGGACTTAGTTGAGATTGGTGTAACAATTTATATCATCACTATCGTGTAAGGAGAAATGCGGACATCTAGGACTTAATTGACTTTGGTGTTATGGTTTTTAATTAGTTATGTACTTCGGGTATTTGGGCTTTATACATTAAGTCTTTTTAATGCGGCTTGCATGAAATCTTTGAATCTACTCAAGAAAGGATTGTTGGTTTGGAAGGAAGCTAAGACAACTTCCAAAAGGAGATTATCAAGACAGACTATAGATTGCTGACATGGGCATAATGATTTTGTCATTTTCGGTTTGAATATTTTCAGGTCTTGTCTCATACATAATCTTGTGAATATATAAATGTGTAGTGTAGACTTAAATATAGGCTAATATAAATAGTGCTTGAGTACAAAATTTAAAGAATTTCTTAGTAAATTCAAAATCTTTCAAATTACCATACTCAACACTATCTTATATATCCCTCATTTATTGAGGGGGAACATTAAAATATTCCTAATCTGGCTTGCAAATAATCGTAACATTTCTCTTCCCAAACTATTTTTAACATATTTGAATCATTTAGTATCTAAAATATCAAGTGATTTAACATTTTTGATAAGGGGAGAAAATGTGATTAAAATATAAGACTTATAAAAATGTGATCAAGTATGGACTTAAGTGTTTACTCCATCCTCCGTGTGCTAAAATATTTTCGAATATCGATGCACATGTTGAGGGGGAGCATTTATGAAATTACAAAACTATCAAGGTACAAATGTTTTGATATTTATATCACAGTACCTTGATTGAGTTTTTCAATTGGTTGGAAGGCTATGAAAACAATACCCAAAGACCGACCATGTAATTAATTAGAGTTATAAGGTGGTTAAGATTAGGTATTCGTTCCCATGATCCAGCTAAAACCGGAGGGATCTACCCAGGGACATTCCATTAGATAGAATAGAAGTCCTTAGGCATGATATTAAAAGGAGTAAAGTGAGAAAAGGGAATAATACCGACTGAGATAAAGCTAACACTAGAACAAACCCAACAAGGTATTAGTGATGAAGTCTTGGTAAGCATTGAAGGGGTTGAAGAATGAATAAGAAAAGTTAAGATAAAGGGTGAAAAGAAAGAATCCCTCCTTACACTTAGGCAGAAACCGGGTCAATACATATGCTATTAGAAACACTGAGTTGTTGTTTGGTATTGAAAATAGTCATCATGGACCTAGTGATGTAATGCACAACCCTCCCTAGAAACTCAAGGTCTCTCAAAAGACTCTTGTTTCACTTCTCACGGAGATTAAACACATTTCTATCGACTTTCTCACTCCGAGTTAGTTGGTATTGAAAAGGTGGCAGTCAGCTCCAGCCTCTGATCACTAAAACAAAAAATGCACTATTGAGTCTAGAGCCAAGAGATCATACATAAATCTCACTAGGACACTATCCCAATATACTTGTCATTCACATATTGTGAAAATAAGAAATATCTTAAGAGTCCTACGTATTATCCTTGTGATTTTGCCAGAACATCAGAGTGATATTTAAAGTATTCACAGTGACGATGTAAATCCTTCCAGATCCAACATCAAACAAGCTCTGCGGTAAGTGACTTGTGAGATCCTATATGGATCAAACTTGTGTCACTGGATATCGATTCAGTCCAGATTATTATTTGATGATTGACAAAGTTCGAAATGCATAAAACTCTCAATATGTCGCAAAACCACTTTAGCAAGTGACACATCGATTGATTTTCAAATTAATTTTTGATTCAATCGGTGAGACCTTGTGTCTCTGGTTTTCTCATACCGTGTTGTTAGCTTTGAGATGCTCCGGTAATGAGAACGGCTAGTGCAACTGCGAAACCCTGTCAAGGAGATTCCTTGAAATTCTACCTGATTACAAGCAGTATTTATACTGATCAACGAGGAACCATGGTTATTACAACCATATTCAATGAAAGTGAACAAAGACTCCTTCGTCCATATATGTTGTTTATCACTACCCCATTCATGCAGGAAATCCCGATGGTAGCAGCAGCTGGTCTAAGACAAGTCAGATTTATAACCACATGCTCATACCCGACCGAAAAATGTAAACGCATTATGAAAGCTTAAGTACATGTTTCAAGACTTTCGCTACTCTGATACCGCACGTCCTTCTTGAAGTAACGAAGTGTTAAAGTTAAAGAACTTCAAGAAAGATGACTATACAAGCTTTTAAGATCAACAGAAGTATGAGCATGTCGGTCCGAAGGTCTCAAGTATATAAGAAGGCATAAAGATCATAAGATAATGAAATGAGATTATGCTTGGTTGATGATCTCAAGAAGCTCAAGATTAC
Source organism: Tanacetum coccineum (assembly GCA_026074375.1). NCBI lineage: Eukaryota > Viridiplantae > Streptophyta > Magnoliopsida > Asterales > Asteraceae > Tanacetum > Tanacetum coccineum. The sequence goes on from BQNB010009159.1 coordinate 42,379, forward strand.
ATACAAGTCAAGCTAAAGGAACAAGCTCAAGCCTAAAGTCTAAAGATCACTACATTAAATCACAAGATAAAGAACAATGAATCAAGACTACGAGCAAGAGTAAGGACATTCATAGAATGCTAGGCTTAAGCTTATTGTAAATTAGAGTGACCTCCCTTAGGGAGAGATTGTTAGAAATCCAAAAAAGGATCGGTCACTCCACGTATTTACTTAATTAGCTCGTAGACTTAATGTGTATTAATCAGTAATCTGACCGGGCCAAACTATAGAAAGCCCATGGAAAGCTCGGTCAACCCATTGTATTTATACCCTCTCCACACATGAAGAAGGTGTTGGTTAAAGCATTTTACATACACATTTAGTGTGTTTTTATGTGTTTCTCCCTTATGCCTCTCTCTCTCTCTCTAGCTTTTTCTTTTTAGTTGATAAGTGTGTGTGAATTTGGGAACCTACAATACTAATATAGATCTAATACAAATAAGTCTACTAACAATAAAGACACATTATTTTGACACTAAACACGTGTAATAAAACCACTTACTTCACTACCAATATCTAAAACAAAACCCACCTTCACGTGTGAAGGTGGAAATGCTGTTAGAGTGCTTCGCGCGTAATGGTAACTATAGGTGATTTTATAAATAAATAACATGTAATTAGTATATAAACGCAGCAGATAAATCACCTATCAACGGATCCATATAGCCATATGATTAATCAAATGAAAACTAAATAACGATATACCTTTGTAGCGTGATTTGGTAGGCACGAACAAAGATAATCACCACACCACGATTTACCCTAGAAACACAAGTGATCAAAAGGAGATCACCTCTATGTAGAAACACACTACACGTCAATGTATACCCCGTAAATGTTAGTCTTGATAACCCGTAGATGCTAGTCTTGATAACCCGTTACCTATCAACAAGCCTTAAACTACTCTAGATCCAAGGTGAAATGATCACAACTCAAACCCTAGATGGGTAAGGGCTTTGTGCCGTTAATTTTAGGGAGAGGAGAGGAGGGAGAGATTTTTGGTAAGTTGTTATTTGATAAGATACAAGATATGATCAAATCACCTACATTTATCCCCCTTGTATCCCTCCTATGTCCGGCTTAATGTGGGCCCACAATGGGCTTGCCCATTTGTTGGTCTAGTCCAATAAACTAAGTACTAGCTTAGTAATTAGAAGCCCGTTGTTAATCTCGAGTTACGTAGGTTATATATATTGGAAATACAATAAGTACGATATATTAAGTGGTACCTCTGTGTATATGTGTGTGACCCTATAGGCTCACATGTGTCTAGCCGTATAATTATTTATTATGACATGAGCATACTCCAACAGTAACAGGGGAGGAAACATCCTCTTGTGCCTTGTTACACCTCGACTTAAGATGAGCTGAGTAGCGGATCCAAATTTTAATCAAATTTATGTACCTCATTTTGTGAACATTAAAGGGAATATCATTCTTGTTAAAATGTCCAATTCTATAGAAAAACAAATATACTTATATCAGTCAACTATGGTGTTAAATTACTTAAGCTAGTTAGGAGATTTATCGAGCTAATACCATTTTAAAATTTTACCCATTTTCCTTTACATAATTAGCCTTTAATCGAGTCAAGTCTATCAATATTATCATCATAGATTTTTATTAATGAAGGTCTATAATCGATAATCGAGTATATTATAATCTAATATAGCCTGACAATGTTGCTTCCCGGTCTTTATGTGATCGGTCTTGCTTAAAGTAAGGGAATTGATTTGCACATATATATCTTTGATTGATACACTCTATTTTATGCATCACATAGTTATACAATGCTTACAACCTGTTTTAGTTGCTTGTACAATTCAGTATGCAAATCAAAATTTAGAGTGTGCAAATCACGTCCCTTAGAGTAATGGTGAAGCCTGTCTTTGATGGCCCGTTGATCTGAATGTGAGGTTTAGAGTTTGCTATTGGGTCAAAGCCTGGTATTATTGGTGCAAGAAATGTAATACTTTTACTCTTATGAGGATGCAGTTACTGGTGATGTCCTATTTTGATAGGATTGACATACATGCTTGAGGATGTATATTACATTGGTTATTTGGTTGCCATTCTTATCAAGAAGGGGGAAATGTAGCCTGGTGTTATGCTTTGACTATTCTCATTGATTGGTCTAGAATGTAATTTGGATAGTTCATTTGTTGTGGAATTATAACTAGTAATTTGTTCCATTTACTTTTAGTTAGGTGCTCGCTAGCTAGAATGATTATGATGTTCTAGTGGCGAATCCATGTTCTACATCTTTTGTAAAGTTTTATGCGTTTTGCAATTAATCCACTTTTTTTTAAAAATAAACCTTGAAAATAAGGCTCTAACGATGTCAAGTTGAGTTTTGAATTTTTTAATCTCGCCATGCTCGAGGATGTTTATTTATTATTCAGGGGGTGTTTGTTTCGACTTATATGTGGGCTTTTGAGCTTATTTGATTTTGGCTTATATAACATAAGCCCTAATTTTCTAGCTTATATTCAGACTTATGGGCTTATATAAGTTTATCATATCGTAACAAACTTATATAAACCCACAAGTCTCAAAATAAGCCAGAAAATTAGGGCTTATGTTATATAAGCGGAAATCAAATAAGCTCATATAAGCCGAAATAAACACCCCCTAAATGTACGTGATTGTCCTAGTGGTTATACTTAATTCATCAGTCTAAGAGAGTTTTTGAGGAATACGTCATGAATTCAATCTAAACCTAGACTAAAAATCATTAAAACAAATGCTCATGTATGCTAGATCTTTAGAGAAGAGTCGATTGGTGTCAGAATATGTCCATATCCAAATAATATATGTCCGGAAATTACGTGAGCCTATGGGGACGTATGGTTTAATACGTAAAACAATTATGTAATTAATATATTATATGTAATATATTAGTTAGTGATAAACTATAACGAACGTTAAATAAATAGTTACTTAACGGGATTTTACAAATGGCCGTTAAATGTTAATATAAGGACTTATATGTAAAATTAAGGAAAGGAAAGTTCAAGAGCCCCTCCTTTTGTTTAGGCAGGTCGATGGGAGACTACTAAAGGGGTTAGGATAAGCCAAGTAATCTACCCTATATAAGGAGGTCTTGGGCTCATTATTTACTAAGACTTGAAAATCAAATCCCTAAAAATCTCTTCTCTCTTTCCTCCTTGTGTGCCGATCGTCCAAGAACCCACAAAGGGTTGTTCGGTTTTGTTGGTCGACCGATTCAAAAACCATAAGGGTTTTGATTTGTTGCTTGCTTCAAGAAGATCGTGTGTCCGTTGCTTATCACTAATAGTACTAGCATACTTTATTGTTTGTTAAGAACATATTGTATGTGTATCACATAGAGAGTTCATACTTTTGAACTTGGTGGTTTCGCGTTTTTTAGTTTAACACATACACGTGTTTACAAGATTTTTTGTTCATTTGCTAAATTGCTAAAAGGTACACGAATCTTTATCTTTATGTTAACCACTTTATACTATATGTGTTCTTGTCTTCCAATAGTGGCATCACGAGTATTGATAAATCGCATATACTCGCGATTATTAATATGTTATAAATTTCGCCAGGTTATAGTATTTGTAATTACATAAAAAACGTAAAATTTGGCATATAAATCGGTTTCTTATTCTTTAATTTTATTAAGCCCTTTGGGCGATTTTCTTGAAAAATATTTGATCTTTATAGTTGTTAAAATTAATTAGACGAAACCCTAAGTTGTATGAAATTTTACGTGTTAATAACGATATATTATTTGTGATAATTGGCCGTTATTAATCTTGTATACTATAATTACTTGGTTAAATGATTATTCGTGATGATTACATACATGTTTATCATGGATAGTATGTTATGATATGTGATATGTTTCTTGATTAATTGTTAATTGATCTACATGCAAATCGATTATTAAAACCTTATATATGTGAATAAATAAATTATTTTAGTTGCTGATTGTATGACACCCGGTCACTAAAAAATTTGTAATTTATTCTCTATTAGTCGAAACCTTCTGAAATTTTTATGATAGATCCACGACTCAGTAGGCTACAACATTACTACTAAGGTTGGGGAAGACTCATTCCTTGTCTGGTCGGGGTCTGAAGTTGACTAAAAAAACTTGTCAGCTTTTATGTGCTATGTGATATATACTTTTATATGGCTTACGCAATCGATTATTCGATGTATGTGGCCTGACTTCCATTAAGAAGCGAAAGCCTTATTTGCGTATATATATATATATATATATATATATATATATATATATATATATATATATATATAGTCATTAATTAGATTACCATCGGTTTATGAGTTGCATGCATTAATTGTTAATTGGTTAAATAATTGTTATGTGTATTAGTTGTTTATATTTGTTTTTGTTTTTATAAGCCGTGACTCGTGTAAAACAAAGGGTTTTTCTGAAAAAAAATTATAAACATGAAACTAGATTTATTATAAACTAGTGTTATTGCGAAGTCTTATGTGTCATCACGGGTTGGGCTTAATGTCCCGCGACGAGACTTGCAATACAATTAGTTTATAATGTGTTTTCTAAAACTATAGATCAATATGATTATCAATGACGAAGTTTGCTTAAAACCATTTATTTGCTAGACTTGCATAAGGTTCGAGGTATCTCGTGGTAAGGCTTAAGGTGTTGCCTTACCTTGCTACGAAACCATACTCTATAATTTTCTCTCGCAAGTTCTTGCAACTACATGGTTATAGCGAATGGTGAGGGTTTGAATGACCTTTAATCTTTTTCCGCGCCACTACATGTTTCGACATATGAGGCAATTATTGGAAGAAATTGTGTACTTGTACACTTGAAGAGTACAACATAGGGTTTGGTAATTCTTTAATCTTTCCACGTGGTAAATATTATGATTCTTTCTTTGAAAACACGATTGAAGTGTCAATTTGTTTTCAGTGTATTGTCACTATTTTATACACATGTTGGTATAGAAAATTTAGTGATACATTATAATAAATAACTTAATTGAGTAAAGTTTTTATTAAAATTTATGATACGAAGATGGATGAATGATTCTTCGTACATATTTGAGATACATGTTATTTGTCAAAATTAATACCCTTTGAAACTAAGTCATTGCCACCCAACTGTAAGAACACTTGCAATTATTTTTTACTCTACGTGAGACCTAGGTAAATTGCAACCCACGGTGGTTACTCACTCTTCGTGAGACCTTGGTGATATAATCACAATTCTTTATTGGGCGACTTAATTGAGTTAAGCTGGTAAGATCCTTAAGCTCGAGGCATAGATGGGATGAAACATGCTTACTTAACATTTTTTGCTTGATCAAAAGTGAATTAAGTAAGTCTCATAATGATCTAGGAATTGCACTTGTTATTGAGCGTCAATTACCTTTTGAATACACAATTACTAGTAGATCAACTAATGTGATGGTTGTATGTCATTAGGATCCTAGCCTTTAGAAAACTAATTGTTTATATGTTTAAACGTTGGTAGTTAATTTTCTTTAAGGAGTATTATCGAAAATACTAAATTTTTGAACCTTGTATGTTTTGTAGATGGCATTAGCTGCTCAAAACATAAACCATTCAGCTTTCAAGTCGATGCTCGAAAGAGAAAAACTTTCCGGTACTAATTTTAATGATTGGTTTCGTCAATTAAGGATTGTCCTTAGAGTTAAAAAACTCAATACATTTGAACAACCTATACCCCTGCTCCTATTGCCGATGCTACCAATCAAGAATTGGAGGATTGGAACAAGATTTATGATGTTTATAATGAGGTTGCATGTCTTATGCTCGGTGGCATGTCTCACGAACTCCAAGACAATTTGAAAACCATGCACCATATGACATATTGCAAGAGCTTAAATCTATGTTTGAGAAACAAGCTTGAGTTGAGAGGTTTGACCTAATTCAAACATTTCATGCATGCAAACAACAAGATGGGAAATCCGTTAGCTCATTTGTTCAAAAGAAGAAGAGCTATGTAAAACAATTGGAACGCCTCGATTATAACCTACCACAAGACATTAGTGTTGGTTTAATTTTGAATGGCCTCACTAATGACTTTGCTGGCTTCGTAAGGAACTACAATATGCATAACATGGGAAAGACAATTGGTGAACTACATGCTCTGCTTATTGAGTATGAAAAGGGTTTACCTAAAAAGGTTGCTACACCATGAGTCCTTGCGATTCAAGGTGGTAGAATCCAGAAACCCAACAAGAAACCGCAAGCTGCTAAAGGAAAGGGTAAAGCAAAAGGAAAGGGCAAGAATAAACTAGTTTATGCCCCTAAGCCTAAAGACCCTAAACCTGCTGCTAAAGAACATCCGACAAAGGATGAGACTTGTTACCACTGCAAAGAGGTGGGTCACTAGAGAAGGAATTGTCTTGTCTACCTTGCTGAGTTGATGAAGAAAAAGAAGCAAGCTGGTTATGCCAGTACTTCAGGTATCTTCGCAATAGAATTATTTTCTTTATCTAATAAATCATGGGTGTATGACACTGGTTGTGGTACTCATATCTATAACTGTCACACCGGGAATGCAACATAATGATCAATCATAACACAAGATACATAATAGAGAAATACTAAGATGCATAAATGAAAAGTGTCATGATGACCATCAACCTCAATACAACCTTGAGTGATGTCCCAAATCAAGAACACAACACATAGACGCCAATTATTACAATCATAATCCCACTCAGGGGTCCATACAATCTTATACCTCAATCCTAAAAAGAAATAATCCATAACATACTTTAAAAGCAAGACATCTCAAACAAGATTCCTGCAGGATTCTCTAAAAGTCTGCTATCAAACATCTCAACCTTAACAATCATTCTCTTCACCTGAAAATGATACTCGAAAACGTCAACAATAATGTTGGTGAGCTCGTAGGTTTGACCTTAAACCCAGTTGTTGTGCCAATCATTTAAACAGTGGACAATAGTGATATATGACAGTGAATATATGCAAATAACTCATGACTTAGCATCCCTGCTAATCATGTACCATGACCTAGCATCCCCGCTAGTCACAACCATCATATCTCAATGCTCTTGGAGTCGCAACTCCGATATTTCACTTACGCACCTAAATGGCCTACTAGCTGAAGCACTAGATTAGTGCAGGACCACACAAGACATGGCAAATCCTTGCCAATCACATGCATTGCCGTGCATCTCGATACATGCAAGCACAAATCAAACCACATAATATTCACATAGCAGTCATAAGCACATAATTGTCCCAAAACAAAAACACATTTCGCACAGTTAAGAAAATCACATTTTAAAACAATTTGAGTATCATTTTCCCCCAACAGAAAAAAGTAAAAATAGAGCTATGAGAACTCACCTCAAGCAAAAGTCTCAACCATCCAACTCAAAATCACACAAGCAAATGCAATGATGTTCAGACATGACCTATCCCAATTAATGTCTCATTTTAATCATTCATTACCAAAACAGTTTTCAGGTTTGATACATAGAGGTCAGACGCATGTTGTATTTTTAACGTTTTAGTGGTGTGATGGTTGACGACTTAACTCCAAACGATACCATATCCCAACTCATATATCGGTATAATATACTTACACTATTTAAGTAAAAATTCTAAGTATAGACTTTTTACGAAATTTTGACATGACCCGTACGTTTATACAACGTTTTCCAAGATTTTCAAACCTTAAAATTCAACCACTTTTCGTAAATTTCACCATTTTCTGACAAAAATCTAAAAATTACGTTTCGCAATGCTTATCAAGGCCTATTTCCCAAAACGGCTTTCAATATCATTTCACAAGTATATTCTACTTTTCAAAAGTCTGTTAAAACTCACAAAATGACTAGTTAACGCTTATTGGGCTTTAAGGCCCAATAAGGGTCCATTAAGGTTTTTATGTATCCAATATACGTTCTAAGCCCAAAATCAAAGTCCATTAGTATACATAAGCTCAAATCAATAAGTAAATAAGTGACCCGGACCACAATAAGTCTCCAATAAGGCACGGCTTATGGAGTACTTATTGGGCCGTGAGCCTATAAGCTCCAAAATCTATATATTAAGCTTAAAAAATAAGCTAATAAGCTACGTATAATATTTGGTTATCACCATAAGCTATAATAATAATCCACAAAAATACGAGATACTAGAGTAATAACCAAAAACACTTTCCTTGTGTTCTCTCAAACTTGATGTGAGCTAACAAGCTCAAAAAAGCTATTCGAGCTTAAAAATAAGCCAAAATAAGCCATATACAAAATAAGCTACATAGTAAATATATGTTTTTAAACCATCACGACCACAATATCAAAACTAATAAAACCTTGTCCTCTTTTTATTCCATTCGAACCAACCGAACCATGTATACTATTTGTAAAAAAATATTCACCTTTGATTTTAAAAGACCGGGCCGTACAACTAACATCTATGCATAATTTACCATACAAAAGTACAAGTTAAATCAAAATTTGAAAGAATTACAAAGAGGGTTTCAAAAGAGCGAGAACAAACGCGAACCGACTACCCAAACGTAGTTTTAACCAATACTCAGACACTAGAATCAACCCAAATACTCTTGAATCTTCATATTTTTTTATCAAAGATTGAAAAATAAAGTGTGTGTATATGTTCTAGGTTGGACGAGTAAGAGAGAAAGGAGAGAAGTGTGTGTGCTTAATTTGAAAGCTAAAATGAAAAATGTATGAGTCTTGGATGCAAACAAATCAATATATGTCAAATACTAGTACCATAGTGCTAAAAACATGTCACCGGCCATAGAGTATCCTAGGGGCTCGGGATGCCTTCTTTTTGTGTCGGGTTTACTTAATACTCAAAAACCGTGATCGTAAAATATTTCCCGAAGTTATTTAGCATTTTTTTCATCTTAAAAATACTTTTCCAATAACTTAGAGTATTTACTCAATATATTTCCACGTTATACTTCTCAAAAACTCATTTGGACATTAACGGACGTGCCGGGACTCGTTATCGGCATTTTTCAAAAATTCACGGGTCAACCACCCGGAACATAAATAACATGATAATACCCTCTAAAAAGAATTATTATACACCATATAACCATAAATTACCTCAATCTCATAAATCCACCACCGTCAACACGGTACATATTCTAATAAAACTGACACACGTCAAATAGTCAAAGGACTAATATTTGAATATTCAAAACACAAAAAGGCAAGGGTTACAATAACACTACTCATGGTCTTAGAGGAGAAAGGAAGCCGAAACAAGGAGCTGTTTATCTGTACACGGGAAATGGTGTGGGCGCAAGTAGAAGCAATCAGAAGTTTTGACTTAGTTTTGTCTAATGGCTTAGTTATTTGTTTAGACAATTGTCATTATGTACATACTATAACTAGAGGTGTTGTTTTAGTTTCTCGTTTGGTTGACAATGGTTTTGTTTAACGTTTTACGACTTATGGTATTTCAGTTTCTAAGAGTGATGTTCTTTATTTTAATGATATTCCACGTGATGGTATTTATAATATTGATATGCTTAATCTTGTTCAAAATGTTAATTCTATTTATAATGTTAGCAATAAAAGATCCAAGCATAACTTGGACTCTACTTATCTGTTGCACTGCCGTCTTGCTCATATAAGCAAAAAACGTATTGAAAAGCTGCAACACGATAGGCTTTTAAAATCAACGGATTCTGAATCCTTTGATAAATGCATATCTGTTTATCTGGTAAGATGACAAGGAAACCTTTTTCCACATAAAATGGAAAGGGCGACTAATCTTCTTGGATTGATACATACTGATGTTTATGGTCTACTTAGACATGTGTCAAGACAAGGTGCTAGCTACTTCATAACCTTTACGGATGATTTCAGTCATTATGGTTATGTTTACTTGCTTAAACATAAACATGAAGTCTTTGAAACATTTAAGGTCTTTATGAATGAAGTAGAAAATCAACTCGGGAAGGCTATGAAGGCTCTTTGATCGGATAGAGGAGGCGAATATATAAGTCAAGAGTTTAAAGATTATCTGAAAGCATGCGAAATTGTCCAACAAATTACTCCTCCATGCACACCATAACACAATGACGTGTCTAAGAGAAGGAATCATACCCTGCTCAACATGGTTCGATTAATGATGAATCTTACAACTCTGCCGTTGTCCTTTTGGGATTATGCTCTAGAGTCTGCTACACGCATACTCAATATGGTTCCAACCAAGAAGGTTAATAAGACACCATATGAATTATGGTATGGAATAGTTCCTAATTTATCTTACTTAAAGGTCTAGGGATGTGAGACACTTATGAAGCATGACACGCTTGACAAACTCCAACCAAGATTTGTTAAGTGTATCTTTGTAGGACACCCAAAGGAAACAACAGGTTACTATTTTTACTTCCCACCTGAAAATAAGATTGTTGTTGCAAGGTATGCTGAGTTTTTTGAAAAGAATCTCATTTCTCAAAAAGCCAGTAGGAGGGTGGTAGAACTTAAAGAAATTCAAGAAGAAGATACACCACCTTCTGAAAACACTAGCAAACATCTTGTCGAGGAAGAAAGTCTCAAACCTCAAGAAGATGTAGCTCTCGTTCGTAGGTCCGTAAGGACACATCGAGCTCCTAAATGCTTATGTCTAAATGTAGAAGTAGATGAGCATAGTTTAGGGGATCTTAATGAACCCACTAACTATAAAGTTGCATTATCAGATCATTGAATCTCACAAGTGGCTTGATGCTATGAATGCGGAGATGCAATCCATGAAAGATAATCAAGTTTGGCACTTAGTTGATCTTCCTCCTAATGGTAAGACCGTTAGGAGTAAATGACTTTTCAAGAAAAAGACCGACATGGACGGCAATGTACACGCCTATAAAGCTCGTCTTGTAGCGAAGGGTTATACTCAAACCTATGAGATAGACTATAAAGAAACCTTCTCTTTTGTTGCAGACATTAGAGCTATTAGGATTCTTATAAGCATTGCGGCGTTCTATGACTATGTGATATGGCAAATGGATGTCAAGACTGTCTTCTTAAATGGTTATCTTGATTAAGATAGTTATGATATGAGTTGATTGAGCGAAGTGAGTAATGTTTATAGACCATTTTGGATATATTGTGAATGGTATTTTTGGTCAAAAATGAATTTTTGTGTGTTTGGTAACGTAAACATTTTGAGCAGAAAGTTTGACACGGAAAACGAGGCATGAGATTTTGTAAAATCTGATTTTTGATTGAAAAATATGATAGAGATTTCTTAGACGATCGTTTTGATAAAAAAATGAAGCTTCTAAGTCCTAACATAAGCGGGAAGAAACTAGGCGATACAAGAAATTGAAAAAACATATGATTATTTTCAGCTATATTAGAAAATAATAGGTGCTGACAGAAAATTAAATGGTCATTTTGAGCACTTTCGAGTCCGTTTCAGCCTTCCGGTGAAGCACGAAAGTTGTCCGGAATGACGTTTTCTATAAAATCTTTTTGGTCAGACGTCATTAATACGTGTTATAGCGGGTCAAAACGATGGTCAAATGCTGCGTTTTTATTAAAAATAACAAGTTTCAGCTGAATGAAAAAGGGCATTTTGGTCTTTTTATGTAGTGTATTCAGGTCTCGGCTAAAACTAAAATGTTGTCCGGAAATATCGTTCGCTTTAAATATCTTCTTTGTCCGATTCTAGCGTGAAAATGTGTATAAAGGGTCATTGCGGAGCGGGTTCAGATTTTGTAATTATATGTTACATATAGTCAAAATCAAATAAGTCAAAACGTTGACATTTGAAAGTATCGGGGTTCAATATAAATATTTTGTCGGAAGTTAATAAAAATGGCAACGCTTATTTAATTATGAAATTTCGCGAGCATAACAATTTAGACTTAATAACTATTATAAATGAGTACATTTATAAAAATAGTAATCTTTTGTAAACGTACGAGATATAATCCCGATATGGGTAATTAATAATCAACTTGAATGCTCGTAAGTTCGACGAGATAACTAAATTTATCACTATTTATTTTGATACACGAGAATTACTTATTTATTGTACTTTCACAAAAATAGAATGTTTCTTAAAAATAGAAAGTTTTTCGATTAAGTCATGTAGTTATAAATAAGGAATTGATCGTAACTAATCTGTGGGTTTAGGATTCTAAGCGCAAGTGTGGATTTTCTTCATCATGTATGGAATGATATATTATAATTATATATATATTTTTTTTATATTATTATATATTATATAATTAATAAATATAATATATTTTATAGATATATCTATATATATATATTATTTTATATATATATACTTCATATATGATTTTGTTGATTTACATGTAAGAATAGCTCGAACATACTTTTCGTCAAGTAATCGAGCGACTCTAATTATAGGTCGTGATCGCATTTATGGATTATCGTGCTAGACTTCATTATTTGATCACCGGCTATTGATCAAGGTGAGTTCATAGCCTCACATTTTAATATTTTAATTGTTTTATAAACCCGCGAGGGGGATAACATGCTTGTTTTTAAAAATAGAACACAAGGGACCCGAAATGTATGACTAGTTATTAGTAGTCTTGATTTATTTTAAGTTAGCTTAACTCGCTTAGATAAAAGACCGGGAAAATCATTGAATTGTGAACTAGTGGTAATGGTAGACGCTTATACATGAAATAGTACTATTTGGAGGTTGCCACCTCCAATCCGTGACGACTGGCTATCGTCATGTGTCGGGAAAATGACACTACAGATGCGTTGTATAGAGAGTAATATGCACTCATAGCGAGGGTGTATAGTGGGCATTTTTATTATATGGTAACGTTCAATGTCATGAGGCTTATAATAATCCCCCTATAACTTTGTCTGATCCACATCGTTATGTCTTGATGATTTTGAGAAATGATACTTGTGTTCGGAATTTATTATATATATATAAACTCTATGGATTCACTCAACGTTTTGTTGACGTTTTTAAGCATGTATCCCAGGTAAATTGTTGTTGATGGCTTGGATGGGACGGAACGCGGATATCAAGGACGGTGCCTCGGTGAATCAATGTCATAATATAAATTTTAAAGTTTTAGAATTAAGTCATGATGTGACTTCAGAAAATAAATTTATGTATTAATGTTGGGGACCATTGTAACTCTGATCTTTCTAATTGAATAAAAATTGTGTTTATTAAACGTACTATGTAACGTTTACTGGGACTCGTGTGCATGTATTATGAAGTAGCACCCCAATCGTTCTATTCCGCTGCGTATCGCATTTTGGGGGTGTTACAGAATGGTATCAGAGCACGAGTTGTAGCTAACTAAGTCGTTTTACAAAACTTGGACTACAACTATTTTTGAAAAAGTTTCACGAGTCTTTCACCGTTGTCCGATATTCGCGCGCGCATTATTCTCGATCCTTAGAAGCCTATGTGGTATATATTTGATTGCATATTACGTGCGTGACAAGTGGTTGACACTTGGTATAATTAATGACTATATAAGTATATATAAATATATACGGCATTCATTTTCTTATAGATATACATACGGCATTCGTATTATGGTATACGATTATATATATCTTAATATTCGCTTCTTGCGAAGAGTTTAATTTATTTAAACATTTCGATGCGATATGATAAAATTATTTTCATACTTGATGAAAACATCGTTGTTATACGATTATTTTCGTAACTTTTTCGCGACTTTACTTTTCATCTTTTAGTGATGTTGATTCGTCGTAGTTTGTCGATCACATTCGGTGACTTATTGTTCGACTCCGAGTTTGAATATTTTCCTCGTTGCTTTTTAATCGCATATGTTGTTTCATAACCTATTGTTTTGAAAATTTTCAGCTGATGGGAGTGCGACTTTTTTATGTCATTCCATAACCCTTCATTGTTTTGGAAAACGGTTATTAACTTATTCTCGCGTAACGTGTCGTCTGGGAACGACTATCTTCGAAGCCTTCGAAAAAAGTTGGTGTGTTGCGTTTTGATTCTCCTGTATCGACCTCTACGTGGTAAGTCTTGAAATGTTTAGGTCTGGAAACCCATGAGTTGATGTGTTTTGAGGAGTGTTAAGTCATTGGGTATGGCTTTGTATTGGCATTTGATGGAGTTAAACCGGTGTTTGGTTGAATTTTGAAATGAATTTTTACGGCTGTTTGTAACCAGCAGGTTGTAGGGTTGATTGTGAATTGTTTTTGGTCATACGGCACTTGATAAAGCCAATGGAGATGTTGGTACATGTTTAAGGTACATGGGGTGAATTGGATAGAATTATATCTCCTCTGGATGAGTGAGATATCGTCGTTTTTCTAAAACTAGTCAAATCTGGTATAGAATTAGGAAAAGGAGTATAACTCCATATTTTTGTAATAACTTTTCAAAAGGAAATTTAGGTACCTGTAGAAGACTCTTATGGCTATCACCTCCAATTTGTTTCACATCAAAAGCATCAATAAATTTTAAATTACGCTTATTTTTGTAAACTACAAAAACTTGTCAAAATTTCTTTGGGGACTACTTTGGGATAGTAGCTTGTTGAATACGTTTCAAAATATTTTTAGTCTATAAAGACCTGGTAAATTAGACTAGGAGGAAGAGAAACCTTTTAGGTACATATAGGAATTCGGATGGAGTCATATCGATGCCCGACGAATGAGATATCGCCGAAATGGCAAAACTTAGATTTGAGCGGTCGTTTCCACTTTTGCGAACGCACGGATTAGGAGATACACTCGATTTAGTGTAGCGATAAAATTTTGGAAAAAGGCGGCTTTGATAGCTAGGCCTAAAATGGTAATTTCACCTTGGTTCTTAAACTTTCTAGGCAGTGGGCCCTATGTCTCTGGAAACCTCATACCATTATCGTCCATGTACTAGTAAGTAGGAGGATTTCAAGATTTAGGTTTATTGGATTGAGGTTATTGTTGCCTCAGAGTTTTAATCTTATCACCGGCGCGGTGATTGTGCACTTTTTAGCTATTACTTATGATTTAGGACTCTAGGAGAGTTCACATATATGTAGTTATGTATTGGAAACTTAAAACCGTTACGGTTAGATGTACTGGCTTTGAGAGCCAATGATGTATCCCTTTTTGGGGAAAATTTGGTATGTATGTATGATATTTTCGGCATTGTTATTACAATTGCTGTAATTGTTCTCGGTTATGAGATATGAGTAAGTGTCATTGTATAGGTCGAGCTATGAGTGAAGCCTGGAGGTCGTGGTTACCCCCGAGGCACTCGGCTTGTGTGAGATTGATTTGACCTCGAGTGTTGAGTGACTTAAATTGGCGAATCTTTCGCATGTTTGTGTTACTATCTTGCATTGTCCACGAGTGGGTATTATTTTTAAAACTTGTTGTGACCGTTGACCAAACCGTATCTCATGATATTTTGTGAATCGATAATTTTAAAACTGTGAATTGCAGTAACGAAATTGTGTGTTGAACGAATGTCGTTGCGCGAATCATATTGACTATGTTGTATAAATTGTTTGAGTAAACAATGGAAAAAAAATGTGTTTTCAAATTTCATAAACTGACCCTATGGTGTCAAATAAATTTTAAAATTAAAAAAAACATTTCTCTTTTTAGTAATAAGAATGGAAGGTGGTGTTATCTTCTTTTATTTCTTTTAAATAATTTGACTTTTACTCTCCGAAAATTTTCTTAAAATTCATTTACGCGTGAGCGTAAGGGAAAAGAACATTTTGACGAGGAAGGACATGATGTCGTTTGGTCCTCAATTATGCATAACTTGATCAACTATGCATAATTTAGGAAGAACCACGCTATGTCGGATAAATCGTCGCCATTAAAATGCATGATAATTGAGATAAATGTTTGGGTCAAGCTTTCGGAGAAAGAAAATATTTTTAACCTGCTACGGATTTTCCTGCAAGTAACCCTACTCCTAGTGACTGCATGGAGAGAGTCTCATGCGAGTCGTTATGGCCGAGTCGTTTCGAAGCGGAAATACCTACGGTATTGTTCGGAACGAGTGTGTCTAAAAAGGAGCGATGTATAGTTCGTAGTATTAGGAGCGGCAATTGTTATGAAGACGCGTCAAGACCAAGTATAGTCGGTGTGCTAGTAAGTGATGATAGATTTGAGCTATCAAGGGTGTAAACCTGATACCGACACTGAGAAGGGATCTTCTTGGAGATGTAAAGATTCCTAAGGTGGGTGGAAGCTGAGATGATTAGTTCCTGGGTTGGAGACGAGAAATGTAGGAGATTTCTCCTACATAAGGTGTGTGTGTTGCCTTTAATGCATCAACCGATGGCCGTGAAGAATAAGAAGACTTCTTTCCCCGAAACGGAGTGTGGCGATAGTATAGTTGTAAGTATACCTGATGTCGTCAAGGATTAAAATAAGGCACTAAGCGACACCTGATTTAAGGTTAGTGATCTTTACTCCTTGACGTACCGACTTTCGTGCGTATGAAAGAGCGAAAAGATTGAAGACTCTAGCCGAATGGTGACATCCGTTTCCATCCTGGAGGAACAAAAGAAGTAGCTAACGCCGTAAGCTGAACGGTATTAAATTAGGAATGTGAGTGGTTATTTTGATTCGGTGATTTGATTCATCGGAGATATTACGCGATGTATTGGGACCAAGCCGATTGTGCTAGTCGCCATGTGAAAATGTTGGAATCCTTGATTTTCGTCGAACGAGCACAAGCCCATGATGCTCAATTGTTTTCTTGATTGTTTTCGATTTGTCTTTTGACAATATGTGTTTTAGCGGAATCATTGCCGCTGAATTATGTGCTCTATGTGCCTTATGTGCTACGTGCTCTTGAATGATGGCAAGCGCATTGGTCGCTTTTATTTTGCCGTGATATGGCTTAGGACGTGAGTGAATGGGTGTCCTTACCCAAATGAAGATGAAGGTCGATGTGAGAGGTACGCAAGCCTGATAATCCATTGTCAATCGGGGGATGTCAACCCGCAAGCTTGGCTATGGTAGGCAAAAATCTAACCGTGATTTAGTCGAGATCATTACCAAAGTGCATGGCCATCCGGCAAGCTCGGTATAATAATCGATCTAATCGGTTGGGTATGAACCGCGTGATGAGCATAGCCATTGCTGAGGCTTCCTGATAAGTAAGCACAGATGATTTGCTAAAACTTATGGAAAACAAGCATGATTGTTGCCAAGCGTGATGATAAGCTAGGTAGAAATATAAAGTCATTTTAAAATAACTAATAGGCGATTATGTGCTTAATTGAATATATAATTTTTCTTTGTGCTGTAACGCATTTGATGGGGTCGTAGATACTCCGGAACATTTTCGCAACCGGTAGGGCATTATTAAATGAGACCGGAATGGCGACATGCGTATTTTGGTTTTGGATAATGATGAGTATTTTGATTTGGATGATGATATGAATACATATCGGTTTTGATTATTTACGCCTGTTTTGGTTTTTGGATAACGACGTATATTTTGGTTTTGATTTTTGACGTATGTTTCGGTTTTGTGTAGCGGTGTGCGCCTTGTTTTGTTAAAATGATCACCAAACTAAGATTTGGGTTGATCTTTCGTTTAAGGTCTTTCGTTTGGAAACGACGTGATTTATGTTTTCCTCGGATGAAAATCCGCGGCGTATTTTATCTCCTATAATGAGAGCAACTATAGATGTTAAGAACGATATGATTCGGTTTTATCGGATATATTTCCGTGACGTATTTTGTCTTCTATAATAATAGCGATTGTAAATATATTTTTAATTTTGTTGACACGGATTACCATTTGTTTTGTTGGTCAAGGCAGGTATTATAACGCGTGATCTTTGCGTTCGAGCATGTGAGTCCATTCCATCGTGAGGAAACCGTCTCACTATAAGTAAGAATTAAGACGAGTAAGAAAGGACGAGGACCGGGACGACGCTCCCTTAAGGTGGGTGGAATGTAACAACCCGAGTTTTTTTGACCCGTATGACGATCGCGAATCTGACGTCATAATTATTATTTTATAAATTCGTATGATCGAACGTCGACATTTAATATTTTATTTGTCGAGAATAATTATTTTCGTGTTTTATTACGAATAATACTGGAGATATTTTTAAAACATTTAATTATGACGTTTCACTAGTCGACGTTTGACCGCACGCTCGTTAGCCGTTTCGAGCATCGTAAAAATATACGACGCGATTCGTTATTATTTTTAAAATCGTAAATTTATTATTTTTATGAATGTCGTTATTTTGTTCCTTGCCTTGAGCCGGATTCATGTTTTAAAATGTACATATTTTATTAAATGTTTTAAAATAAATTAATGTGACGGAAATAAAAATGACCTCGAAAGTGTAATCCCGAGCCATGGTTATCGGTTTTTATTTATGTAAAAGATATGTGTGTCAAAAATCCAAAGAAGAAAATAGGGAAGGACTATTTTTGTCAAAAGCTCAAAGTTGTACAAGTATAAAAGGAAGTATTACTTCCATTTCTTCATTATAACAAAAAAAAATTGATATGTGCTCTCTCCCCTCCTCGCCGGCCACCATAACACCACCACCATAACTCGCCGGATTTTGACATGCAATACGATCCGAATACAAAATATTAATCCCCTCGTCATTACCTACACATCCCACTAATAAAAACCCACATGCACTAAGTATTTTAGTAGTTGGAATTTGGTTCGAGTTTGGTCGAAATGGGTTAAAAATATTGTTGTTGGTGATGGGTAAAGTGTTATTGGAAGCTTGGTTTTAAATAAAAATGTTTGGTTTTGTGTTTTGGATGTGTTCGAGTCTCGGCAAAGGAATAAAGGAGACGATTTCGATCTTTGATTTTGCTTGTTATAGCATTGTGAGCACTCTTTTATATTTATTTCGTTGTTTCGTTCATTTGATTTAATTTTTCTTGTTGCATGGGATGAAATCCGAGCGAAACTTGCGTCAATTAGATTAGTTATGATATGAGTTGATTGAGCGAAGTGAGTAATGTTTATAGACCATTTTGGATATATTGTGAATGGTATTTTTGGTCAAAAATGAATTTTTGTGTGTTTGGTAACGTAAACATTTTGAGCAGAAAGTTTGACACGGAAAACGAGGCATGAGATTTTGTAAAATTTGATTTTTGATTGAAAATATGATAGAGCTTTCTTAGACGATCGTTTTGATATAAAATGGAGCTTCTAACTCCTAATAACGAAGAAACTAGAGCGAAAACAAGATTTGAAAAACATGATTATTTTCAGCTATATTAGAAAATAATAGGTGCTGACAGAAAATTAAATGGTCGTTTTGAGCAGTTTCGAGTCCGTTTCAGCCTTCCGGCGAAGCACGAAAGTTGTCCGGAATGACGTTTTCTATAAAATCTCTTTTTGGTCAAAGTCATGAAAACGTGATATAGCGGGTCAAAACCGATGGTCAAACTGCTGCGTTTTTATTAAAAATACAAGTTTCAGCAGAATTGAAAAAGAGCATTTTGGTCATTTTCTGTCGAGATTCAGGTCTCGGCTAAAACTAAAAAGTTGTCCGGAATATCGTTTCGCATAAAATCTCTTCTTTGTCCGAAGCGTGAAAATGTGATATAACGGGTCATTTGGAGCGGGTCAGATTTAGTAACTTATATGTACATATAGTCAAAGTCAAATAAAGTCAAACGTTGACATTTGAAAGTCAACGGGTCAATATAAAACTTGTCGGATGTTTATAAAAATGGCAAACGCTTTTAGTAATGCGAGCATAACAATTTAGACTTAATAACTATTATAAATGAGTACATTTATAAAAATAGTAACTTTTTGTAAACGTACGAGATATAATCCCGATATGGGTAATTAATAATCAACTTGAATGTCGAAAGTTCGACGAGATAACTAAATATTATCACAAATATATTTTGATAACGAGACTTACTAAATATAGTAACTTTCCAAAAATAGAAAGTTTCTTAAAATAGAAAGTTTTCGATTAAGTCATGTAAGATATAAATAAAGGAATGATCGTAACCTAATACTGTGGGGTTTTAGGATCTAAGGCGCAAGTGGATTTCTCATCACATGTATGAAAAAATATATATATAATATATATATGATTTTGTTGATACGATGTACGCCGTCGAACATACTTTTCGGTATAGTAATCGAGCGACTCTAATTATAGGTCGTGATCGCATTTATGGATTATCGTGCTAGACTTCATTATTTGATCACCGGCTATTGATCAAGGTGAGTTCATAGCCTCGCATTTTAATACTTTAATTGTTTTATAAACCCGCGAGGGGGATAACATGCTTGTTTTTATAAATAGAACACAGGGGACCCGAATGTATGCTAGTAGCCTTGATTATTATAAGTTAGCTTAACTCGCTAGATAAAAGACCGCGGAAATCATGAATTGTTAACTACCGGGTAATGGTAGACGCTTATACATGAAATAGTACTATTTGGAGGTTGCCACCTCCAATCCGTGACGACTGGCTATCGTCATGTGTCGGGAAAATAACACTACAGATGCGTTGTATAGAGAGTAATATGCACTCATAGCGAGGGTGTATAGTGGGCATTTTTATTATATGGTAACGTTCAATGTCATGAGGCTTATAATAATCCCCCTATAACTTTGTTTGATCCACATCGTTATGTCTTGATGATTTTGAGAAATGATACTTGTGTTCGGAATTTATTATATATATATAAACTCTATAGATTCACTCAACGTTTTGTTGACGTTTTTAAGCATGTATCCCAGGTAAATTACTGTTGATGGCTTGGATGGGACGGAACGCGGATATCAAGGACGGTGCCTCGGTGAATAAATGTCATAATATAAATTTTAAAGTTTTAGAATTAAGTCATGATGTGACTTCAGAAAATAAATTTCTGTATTAATGTTGGAGACCATTGTAACTCTGATCTTTCTAATTGAATAAAAATTGTGTTTATTAAACGTACTATGTAACGTTTACTAGGACTTGTGTGTATGTATTATGTAGTAGCACCCCAATCGTTCTATTCCGCTGCGTATCGCATTTTGGGGGGTGTTACAAAATTGTCCAACAAATTACTCCTCCATGCACACCACAACACAATGACGTGTATAAGAGGAGGAATCGTACCCTGCTCGACATGGTTCGATTAATGATGAATCTTACAACTCTGCCGTTTTCTTTTTGGGATTATGCTCTAGAGTCTGCTGCACGCTTACTCAATATGGTTCCAACCAAGAAGGTTGATAAGACACCATATGAATTATGGTATGGAATAGTTCCTAATTTATCTTACTTAAAGGTCTAGGGATGTGAGACACTTATGAAGCATGACACGCTTGACAAACTCCAACCAAGATTTGTTAAGTGTATCTTTGTAGGACACCCAAAGGAAACAACAGGTTACTATTTTTACTTCCCACCTGAAAATAAGATTGTTGTTGCAAGGTATGCTGAGTTTTTTGAAAAGAATCTCATTTCTCAAAAAGCCAGTAGGAGGGTGGTAGAACTTAAAGAAATTCAAGAAGAAGATACACCACCTTCTGAAAACACTAGCAAACATCTTGTCGAGGAAGAAAGTCTCAAACCTCAAGAAGATGTAACTCTCGTTCGTAGGTCCGTAAGGACACATCGAGTTCCTAAATGCTTATGTCTAAATGTAGAAGTTGAGGAGCATAGTTTAGGGGATCTTAATGAACCTACTAACTATAAAGCTGCATTATCAGATCCTGAATCTGCTAAGTGGCTTGATGTTATAAATAGGGAGATGCAATCCATGAAAGATAATCAAGTCTGGCGCTTCGTTGATCTTCCTCATAATGCTAAGACCGTTGGGAGTAAATGGCTTTTCAAGAAAAAGACTGACATGGATGGTAATGTACACACCTATAAAGCTCGTCTTGTAACGAAGGGTTATACTCAAACCTATAGGATTCACTATGAAGAAACCTACTCTCATGTTGCACACATTAGAGCTATTAGGATTCTTATAGCCATAGTTGCGTACTATGACTATGATATTAGGTAAACGGATGTCAAGATTGCCTTCTTAAATAGTTATCTTAATGAAGATATCTATATGGTACAACATAAAGGTTTTGCTGACTCTAAACATCCTAGAAAAGTATGCAAACTTTAAAGATCCATTTATAGACTTAAGCAAACGTCAAGAAGCTGGAATAAATATTTGACGAGGAAATCAAAAAGTTTGGTTTTACTCAAAATCTTGATGAGCCATGTGTATATCAAAAGGCTAGTGGGAGTAATGTTACATTCCTCATCTGATCTTTGTTTGATCATGCCTAGATGTTCGAGTAGTTAAGCAACGGTTGAACATCTTGAACATGGTCTGCCATGGTTAAGAAAGAAACTTTGTAAAGAAAACACTCACTTTATCAATAACACCTTGATAGCCAACCTTCTGCATGAATGATTCAATAATCTTAATGTTGACTAGAGCAATAAATGGATTATCTAAAGTTTCCACTGGCAAATGAAGAGTATCACAAAATATATCAACAGTGTAAGTTATCTCTTGACTATCCAGCTTGAACTTGATATGTCCTTAGTATCAGGCACCTTGCTGACTGTCTTCCAGAACTGTTATAAGTACACAACTAGAACATCTGCAGTCGTAGTGATAGCCTCGCTCAATAGATGATCAAGTAAAATTTGTCCCACAATCTTGCATTCTAGTGAGCATGGGATACTTTAGAGCACAATATAGTTATTACATCTCCTAATGCTTTGAAATTTAGGGACGAGTTGAGCAGCTAGAATGATTTATTGAGCCATGTGGAATACTGTATGATGACATGAAGTGATTAGTGAAATGAGATAAAGTTTATGGAATATACATTTATATAACATTTTTGTCTCTTTCCACTCTGTTTGTTTTTATATGATATGACAATTCTTTTTGAGCATATTTTGATCGTTTTTTTTCTCATGTGACAATTCTTGCTTTTTCAGGCACATGCCATACACTTTATTTGTCTTTTTCTTTTTATCGTATTTTGTATTCTCTAGCAATTCTTTTTCAAGCATACTTAGATGTGCTTTTTTGCGTATGGATTTTATCTCTCTTTCTATTTTAAGTTTCCTTACCAAAAAGCATTTGTGAAATGATACTCATTCAAGAATAATAAAGATATACTCTGATTTTAAAAATACCAATTTGGCAAAAACACAAGTAGTGAAAACCATTGATGTTTAAAAAATACAAGAGTATAACTTTATATTCTCATAAAAAACTTTTTAGTAAAAGAGTACCACTTTGTGACACAAAGATACAACTTTTTGATAGAAAATTGAGATAACATTTCCAAAATCACAAGTTTGCCAAAGATGTTTGAAAAGTATGATTATACAACCAAACTAATGTAACAACAATTGTATGATCACTAAGCCACTCACTCCTCGTTCTGTTCAGTGCAAAAAATGGCCAAAACCAGACATGACTTAGACCATTTATCTAATTGAGTACAACAGTTAGTCATAAACCATTTTTGAACGGTTTTTGAAACATTCTTGTCAAAAATTTGAAATTTACCTTTGTTGAAACATGAGAATCCACGATCACAAATAATTGAATCACCACGTTCATTCATTTATTTTTCTCAAATCATTTGAATCATTGATCACTAACCGAAAAATTTAGCTATGAAAAATATATTCTTATATACGATATTTGGATGGTCAGTAGATTGCTCAGTCCTCATCCTGTTAAATTCAGTAAACAGTCATAACCTAACACAATCTTCACCATTTGGCCTATCTATCAATATAGAAATATGAATTTATAACTAAATTTATCATTGGTTTTTGTAAAATGCCATTTTGTTTAGAAATTAAGCCCACTTGAGTATCCGTAAAATATTTAGCCCATTAAAGTTGTTTTTCAAAACTCAAAATTAAAAGCCCAATAGCTTATTACGAAACCATGTATTGGCCCAATATGTCATTTACGAAACCATAACCATTTGGCCCAATTACATTTATGAAACCAATTATAAGCCCAATAAGATTTACGAAACCATTTTGAGATGTTTACGAAACCGAAACCTAAACCTAACACTTTCGTAAAACACGATTATTGACTTGAATGATAAACTAAAAGTTTTCCATGGTTTTCAAATGATTATCATCAATTTATTCACATTTCTAGTCCAATCTTACTTCTAAAAGCACAAGTTCGAGTTTACGAAACCATCTTAGTTACGAAACCTCATGATTTTGTCCACAAATGATGTTATCAGTGATTTATTTATCCCAATCGTATTCTAAGACACTTAATTACGTTTTGCCTCAATCAATTTTAACATTACAAACACTTTCATTTTATGAAACCCTAGATCTATACGAAACCTATCAAACACTTAATTAAAACAGTTATGCACGTAATCGAAGAAGATCTTGTTTCTTACGTTTGAGTATCTCAGAGAACTGAAATAACGATTTGGATCGTTGTTTTCAAGGTTACGAAAGCTCAAAGAATGCAAAGGATTTACGAAATCCAATATTGTGTGTGTATGAAAGTAATAGGTTACGTATGAAACATGTTCCTTTTATACTTACAAAAATAACTTTGCGTTTTTTACATTTTCAATCCCTCTACTTACTTTCGTAAACATTAGTAGCCCATATGAAAATATCTTTTTCATTTTGGCATTTCCAGTCCTTCTACTTACTTTCGTAGACTTTAATAGCCCAAACAACATTTTATAACTCCCCCTTGGAGTTAGACCTATTTTCACAACAAACCTTTTGAATTATTTTTGCAGTTAAGTTCTCGTTTTTACCCAAAAAAATTCATGACCCCCCCTTGAAAAAATATTCATTTGAAATTTCTTTCCTTTTGATAAAGGTTTTGTTAAAAAAGAAGTCATTTTTTGATTTTGAGAACACATTTTTGATTTTAGGATGATGAAGAGACTGAAAAATTTATAACTCCCCCTCAATAAAATATATAATTAAAGAACTTATCGAGAGATAGTTAATTTTGCAGTTTTGAACACTCTTGAGAAGATTTTGAAAATCAAGAATTTCATAACTTTCCCTCGAATAAATGTATAATTAAAGAACTTTTTCAAGAGATTGTTAATTGGTATGCGTTTAATTACACATACCTTTTACCTATAAAAATGAGCTTAAATGACAAAAAACGGACATAAAATGCCAAATATATGTGTGTTTTGCTATTTGTGTTGTGCATGTAACGGATATTCACTAAAGGACAATCTACACCTGAAGAGGTGAAGCGTATGAAAAATGTTCCTTATGCTTCGGCAGTAAGATCCATTATGTATGCGGTTAGATGCACTAGACTTAATGTTGCGTTTGCGCAAAATATAACAAGCCATTTTTAACAGAATCCAAGAGAACCACACTGGACTGCTGTGAAAACCATTCTTAAGTATTTAAGAAATACTAAAAATATGTTCCTGGTTTATGGTGGAAATCTTGAAGCTAAACTTCGAGTTGATTTCTATTGCGATGTTAGATTCGAGACCGATAGAGATGACATAAATTCTCAGACATGATACGTCTTCATTTTGAATGGAGGCACACTAGACTGAAAGAGCTCTAACCAAAGTACTATTGCAATATCCGCTACAGAAGCTGAATACATAGCTTCTTCAGAAGCTACAATAAAATCTGTTTGGATTAGGAAGTTTATTTTAGGGCTTGGTATTATACCAATAATAAACGAACCAATCAAGATGTTTTGTGATAATTCAACCGCACTTCTTATAGGCAACAAACCATGAGTTCAGAAGGGTGTCAGACACTACCATAGAAGATATCATTACGTTCACGAGTGTACCGAATTAGGTGAAATTAATCTTCTTAAGGTTCACACAGATAACAATCTAGCTGATCTATTTATGAAGGCTTTACCAAAAGGAAAGCTTACTCAACATGCTAGGAGCATTGGACGTCGTTTAGCTAGTAGTTTCATGTAGATTTGTGTCTTAGTATTATAATAAGGGATATTAGACAATTTTTATTTCATAATGAATTAAACT
The DNA here is from genome assembly GCA_026074375.1 of Tanacetum coccineum. Lineage (NCBI taxonomy): Eukaryota > Viridiplantae > Streptophyta > Magnoliopsida > Asterales > Asteraceae > Tanacetum > Tanacetum coccineum. The sequence goes on from BQNB010009159.1 coordinate 68,408, forward strand.
ACTTGGTATGTTTGTTTTCATTTAATATTAATTATATCCTATATTTGCATGTTTAAATCCATAAATAATTTTACTATTCTAATTAGTCCATTGTCAATCAACAATATGAGAATATTGTTGAATTAAGATAAATTTAAGTGATTGGTAATATTTTTGGAATATTAAAGGATATGTCCGCCAAACTCACATGATATTCACAAGTTTGCATATCAGACTTCCTCAACTAACAATGTTATCACTTTATGGATCGGCGTCATCAAGTGAATCTTGTAAGTGATTTTCTTTAATAATCCTTAGACTTGAGATACAAGTAGGTCTTGCATATGCGGATAATTTTTTTTATTATAGTTTATGCTATCCTGAACAAGGTAGCTATATGGACTATTTTTAGAGGTGTTGTGAAGCACGTGACTGACACGTGCATTCAATATAGAATTTGTTCCTTCAACTAGCTATTGAAGAATGATGCCACTGGGCCCCTCATTGGATTAATCAGATGTATGTGTGGCCGTACCCAAAACTTATCTAGAAGTGTCTCGATGATTTTTTAGCAATCTGGATTAATTTATGAACGAGAAACATAATCGTAAAAAATGGAATGACTTGGATCCATATCTATTTTTAATACGGTGTCGGAAACAAAGGGATAGTAAATGCTTAAATCATTTAAGTGTGACTTTACGAAGCTACACTCAGGTATTTCTGGGTACATTGGCATGTTGCTAGACCATTACCAATGTTATTATGTTATTTGAGATATGTCCAAGTGGGAGCTGTCGGGATATGTCCATATCCAAATGATATATTTCTGAAAATTACGTGGGCCTATAGGGTCGCACGCATTAATACGTAAAAAAATTGTGTAATTAATATATTATATGTAATATATTAATTAGTGATAAACTACAACGAACGTTAAATAAATAGTTACTTAACAGGATTCTACAAACGATCGTTAAATGTTAATATAAGGACTTATATGTAAAGTCAAGGAAAGGAAAGTTTGGAAAACCCCCTCCCTTTGTTTAGGCCGGTTGGTGAGAGACTCTTAAAGGGGTTAGGATTGCTTGGCTTGCAAGCCAAGTAATCTGCCCTATATAAGGAGTTCTTGGGCTCATTATTTACTAAGGCTTGAAAATCAAATCCCTAAAAATCTCTTCTCTTTTTCCTCCTTGTGTACCAATCGTCCAAGAACCCAAAAAGGGTTGTTTGGTTTTGGTGGTGTCGACTGATTCAAGAAACCACAAGGGTTTTGATTTGTTGCTTGCTTCAAGAAGATTGTCTGTTCGTTGCTTATCACTACTAGTACTAGCATACTTAATTGTTTGCTAAGAACGTATTGTGTGTGTATCACATAGAGAGTTTATACTTTTGAACTTGGTAGTTTCACGTTTGTTAGTTTAACATATACGTGTGTTTAAAAGATTCGTTGTTTGTTTGCTAAATTGCTAAAAGGTACACAAATCTTTATTTTTATGTTAATTACTTTATACTATATGTTCTTGTCTTCCATTGCGTATACTCATGATTATTAATGTGTTAATATGTTATAAATTCAAGAGATGGCACCCAAAAAAGTTAAAGTTTCGTGTTGATTTAACCCTTTTGAAGACTGTTGAGTTACCAACTAAAAAAATGGAGTTAAGTACATAGATCGTCCTTGTGGTTGTCTCGAAATTGCAGGTTTCGTCTTAAAAGTTCGAAAATTACACTGATCATCCCTGTAGTTGTCCATTTTGAGTTGACCGGTCCTTTGGCCGTAACTCCATCCAAAATTTTGTTATCTTTTCTTCACGTCGAGGGTATAATCATCAGTTCACATGGAGTAATACCCTAAGGACCAACGTTGTAACACCACGAATCTATTTCCTCCTCAATACTCCCGCCATTTACACTAAACAGTTTGTAAATTTATTACACAACTACCCATTGCCCTTATAAATCTCACCCACCCTTTACAGTTTGTTTTACTCACTTTGTACATCTTAGGAACCCTAATTTTAATCAAAGCATCAGTTGATCAACAAGATGGGTAAAGGTAAAGGTAAGTATTTCTTATCCTTAATGCTTATCTTGAATGCTTATGATTATAGTACATGCTTATCTTGAATGCCTGGCCTCCATTAGTCTGATCACATTGCTTGGACTCTGCATCCCACTTAGCATTTTACCTTTTGGAGCAATTATGTGCCATATATTCCTTGCATATTGACAATTGAAGAAAAGATGATCATGACTATCAGGGCAAGACTTGCATAAACTGCACTTCAAGTCCCCATTTTGAATCCATATCATCCTGTATTGGGTTAGTAATTTACCTTGAATTGCCATCTATAGAATTACAGCTTGTTTGGGATTACATTGAGAGAACCAGACAATATGTTTCTAGTTGACCTTAGGCCATTCATCCCTCAATGTTAGCCATACACTTTTAGTAGAAAACTTGCAGATTTGGTTATTTCTATCCATCCACTTCACACCATCAATTCTATCATTCAACATAGCAACCTTAATAGACTTTAATTGAGGAAATTTAGCAATCCATTCCTCAAGCCAAAAATAGCCTTGTTTGGAATAAAGCTAGATAAAGGCCCCAGACTTCATTCCACCTTTTGAGAGGTTTAATGCCCAAACCACCCTGATCCTTGGGTCTACAAACTAGATTCCAAGCAACTCTAGCTTTGCCTTTTGCAGAGTTTCCAGCATTCTATAAGAATCTCTTAAACAGTTAATTTCAACACTGTTAAGAAATGGTTTCTCATCATTTATTTCAACTAACACCCTTGCAAAGCCCAATCTGCCTGATCCTACTTTACACATTTTAGCTGTCATTTGGTTCATTTTTATTGGTCTCCCCAACCTACTAGAAATGGCACTTAACCCGTTAACATTCCAAGCTTCAAGGGGAGAATTTGGTAACCTAATCAGACAGGGATCTTACAAGGAGGCTCTTTAAGAAAATCAGTTTCAGGATCCTATTTTTGCACTAAAAGTGGTCTGCCATTTCTTAACATATGATTCTGGCGGGAAATGAAGGTTTTTAAGCTTTTTTAATGGAGGATTTTGGTAGGAAAGTTAGTTGGGGGAGGAGAGAGAATTTAAGCTGGAATTTGTTTTTCCATATCAATCATCCACGATTTCAATAGTTTCTAGTACATGCTTATCCTTAATGCTTATGATTATAGTATATGCTTATTCCTTGCAGATATAATTGTGTTAAGTAGTGACAGTGAGGATATCAATGCGGATCCATCAAAGGGAAAGGTGCCTAAGGAGGATATCAATGAGGGTCCCTCAAAGGGAAAGCTGGCACCCTTGGGGTCATCTGCAAGGCCTAGGCCTAAAGTTGGTCCAAAATTAGCAAAAAGTATAAGCCACCACCAGATTTGCTTCGTTGGTATGGATATGCTGATGTGGATGAATATCTAGAGGATCCCTTCTTTGATAGACCTGAAAAAGAGACCAAAGACAAGAGTAGCATGGATACATTCCCAGGTAGCACAAATGAAGAAACATCAAACACTAAATCCACTGACAAGAACATCACTGTTGGAACTACAAGCAAGAACATCCTCTCTTATGAAGATACCATTGAAAAGTATGTACTAGTTGTAAAGTCTTCCAGTAAAAGAGCCATCTACAAAAGCCCTCAACCAATCACAGGAGTTGTGCTTGGACTAGCCAATATTAAGACATGGGATGATATTGTCTAAAAAATAGGAAAGAGGCCACCTGGGAATTCTGCAGACAAAGGAAAGGGGAAAGCAAAGGTTTGAAGTTAATGTTGCTGGTTTAAAGACTTGTTTATGTATTTGCTGATCTAGTTTGTTTAATGACTTGGTTATGTATTTGCTACTTGTTTGTATTGCCTAATGCAGTTTGACTGCATGACTTGGTGTTTGGATATGTATTTTGCAGTTTGTATGTAATAGACATCTTATCTAATCTATTAAGCCCTTATCTATGAAACTTGCCCATCTTAACCCATCCACATACAAACACTATCTTTTATACTTACACAACCTATATTTACATAAAATAGTAAATTAGTATCAGTTAATATATGAGTTTTCATAGAATCACAAAGAAGACAAAATTAGCATAACATACTAAACCTGAGTACAAAAAATTCTAAAAAAAATCCATCTCTCTCCCATATCCCTTATAACCTGGTATGACCCATTTTAACCCAACACTTATCTAAACAAATATCATCCAAAACAAACAAGTCCACATAAAAAAACCCAACACTTATCTAAACAAAAGTATCATCCAAAAACAAAACCAGACTCACAATATTTCCCAATATCAACAACATCACTTACAACAGAAAGTAAACATCCCCCCAAAATCTGGGTTTGCAGGCGGAAGTTGAATTACCGAGGGGCGTTACTTTTATAGACAATATCACAAGAGTATGAGAAACACCACTAAAAAAACGGTGTCATTTAAAAAAAGATTTTTTACATTGATTTACCAAAATACTAGTTCATTTACATAAGCCCATGGTCTCAAATTTGTTCGCAACAAACCATAAGTAAAGATTTCGGTTTATAACAAATATCCAAAAATGTAATACGCCTTAAATCTTTAGTATTGATTCTCTCCAAAGAGTGACCCCCAATGTATCTTGGCACCTCGTGCTTTGTTGACCTGAGAAAACATGCTTAAAAAAAAAAAATAAAACAAAAGAAAACGACAACATAAAGTTTTTGGGTGAATTTCATATTGTATTATGTTAAATCAAATATGTAGGACCCCCGCAAAGATTTCTCAAGTGTATGATTAAGCAACAGATGCAAACACTCCAACATAACAATGTTGAATTATGGTTCCTTAAGCTCATGGCAACTACACGCGAAGCACAACGTATATGGATTCGAATAAAAATTGCCCATCTACATGCCCCATGAAAGATGATAACTGAACACAAGCCACCCCGAACCAAAAAATCCCAACTCTACCTCCATTGTATAACCTTTAGAGTCCCGGCTAAGACCTGCACCGAGAGAGCTACTAACTTCACCCAAAACGGGGACGCAATCCCAAATAGATCTATTTATAAACATTCCCCCCCGCCCGCTCGCCGCAATCTAACAAATGATAGCAATTGACAGTTCATGATAAAAGGGCTCAGTGGGTTATCGCTACTTAGGCAAACACGTAATCATAGTATAAAATGTACACTTGCGTCCAATTTGTAAAACAAAGCATGTTCTCACCCCAACGATGTAAATCATTTAAATAATTGTAAAACATGGGGCTATGAACTCACCTTAGTAAATAGTCCTCTAAAAATGATAGTATATATCTAAGTATGAATCACACCGTCAAATACCTAAGTAAATACGGCCAGTCTTAGTCTACAATTTAGGCTAAAGACTTAATGTATAAACTATAATAAATTGCTAGTTTATATATACTGTTATCACTTGTGTGGTGGTGTACATGTTTAATGTATTTGTATTCACTTGATGGCTCTTAGGGAGGTATATGATTTCACAGGTTCTAATACACGTATAAAAGTTATTAATAAATATTCGTATTTATTAAATCGTAGGTTAACTTGTATATTATCCGAATATAATTCGTCCGATATGTTAAGTGTTTATGAAATCGCTTTTGTTTATAAAATACCCTTAGGTTTTCTATAATTACCAAACAGTCCCTCTAGTTTATGAAAATAGAGTATTTACACTTTAGACCCCTTAAGTCTTCACTTGTACATATTTAGTCCTCTCTCAAAAAGATAAACTCACAGGTGAGCGGAGGAGTAGGAATAGCGCGAAGCTTATTTCTCCTTTCGGGTCGTAGTTCCTAGGAACAACCCTCCTTATACCCACTTTATAGTTTGTTCAACTTTCCGAGGTGAGCCGTACGTCGTAAGAGACACAAAAGGCAAGTTTTTAAATCTTTTGTTCGAGTTGGGAACCAACAAGTTCACCGGAACTTATTATGATAATACCTCAGTTGAGAATATTATATTTTGGTATTTTACCAAGTTGTGAATTTTATTTTCTTTTTTTTTATTATGGACAATGTTTTTATATTTTTGATTTTCTTTTTTTTTTTTTTTTTTTTGGATTTTTAAATGATAATTATACTAAAAAGAAATGAAAAATATTTTTGTACTTTTTTTTTTTTTTTTTTTTTTTTTTTTTTTTTTTATATATATTTTTATAATAAAATATTCACACTTTCGAAAACAGATGGTCAAACGTAACGATAAACGTTTGCACAGCCTCCCCGGCAGCGGCGCCAAAAATTGATCCGGCTCAGACTACACCTTAAAATACATATAATATAATAAAATATCAAATATATAGTAAGGATAGTCTAAAAGCAGAGTCAATGATACCGAGAAGTAGTATAGAGTTTTCCCGGGTCGTAAATCCCCAACGAGGCTGGAATGGTAAATCGATACGAATGAATTGATGATTTGAATTGAGAAACAAATGATTTTGATTTTTAACTAGATAAACTAAAATTAATTAAAGAAAACTAAAATTATTCTACGGGAAACAAGCAGTGGAAAATGGGAATCTTAAATATACTACGGGGAACAAAAATAGTTATACGGATAAATCCTAAACTACGGGAGCATAAATAATGGCAAATGAAATCCTAAGAAATCTACGGGGAACATAGTTAGGCTAAAAATACTTAACTAGAATAATTAAAACTAATAAACTAAATTAAACATGCAATTATAGACTACCGGGAATTAAATCGCAAGCTAAAACTAAAAATTACAAAAATAAAGTCATAAAATTAATTTTAAAATTTAAATAAATTAAAAATATTCTAACTTAAAAGAAAATGTAAAAATTTTCAAAAACGGAGTTCGAAAACGAACAAAACGGTAAGAAACGAAAAATGAAACGAAAATTCGGCTCGTAACGGGCCGGACACTGAATTTTTAGCAAAAATTACCTACATAAGTTTTTATATTTTTTAATATAAACTAACTGATTAAATAAAATTTTTATTAAAAAGGCAAAAATAGTTTTTTTGTTAATTTTTGTATTTCGTTTGAATTTTCTAAGATTAAAAAACTAATTAAACTAATTAAAATATAAAAAGTCAGAAAATAAAACTATAAAAAATCTGAAAATCAAATTAAATAAAGAAAGTTGAGAAGTCTAAAAATATAAAAGCCTAAAGTTACTGTAGCAATTAAAGTAATTTAACTATTAAATCTAAACTAATTTAAATTTAATTAAATACAATAAACTCACTAAGTTAACTTATAGGGACTTTCAGTGAAAGGGAGACAAGGACAACGGGGTAAACAGGGTTAACTAACCAAGGGACTAACCTTGTGAAACTAGAATCTCAAAATTACAGAATTTGGTCCCTGAGAATGACCCACGATTGCAAGACAAGTTCCCAAGTGCTATTTTTGCAAAACTTTTATAAAGCTAAATTAATAATGGGGGCTTAGGAGTAACATCTTTTCATAAAAGGGGTATAAGCTGTAGGGGACAAATAAGACTAAAAATGTGAGCCTTTTGGGCTGACTGAAACCTTATAAGCTGAAAAGCTTATGGCTTTTTTCTTGGAGCTTAAGAGCTCAAAAATAAGCTGAAAAGTGATTAAAATTACTCAACTAAGCTTTTTCTAACTTATTTTTAACTAAATGCAGCAAGAATAAGCCCTTAAATAAGCTGAAACAAGAATAGTACCTTGACTTAACTTTAAAACAGAACAGAAAAAGGGGCTACCTTTGCAGCCTAAATAAGCTACCCTAGGAGGGGGAATTTAGTATACAAGGTTTGGGGAACTAAGGGTCTACTAGGGCTTAATGAAACTACAATAATAATCTTTGCTTATTAATTCTATTGTTCAAGAAAAAGATGCTGAAGATTGCTTTTTGCACCAGGGGAATTATAGCTGTGGTGAGGGGCTTACTTGGGCTTATCGAATATAAGCCCTCATGAGCTATTAGCCTAATCAAACACATACAGATCATAGGGGTTGCTAATGAGCTTATATTCAAAATTTTTGTTCTAGGTTAAGAAAAAGCTGCTGGTAATTTGGCTAACTTGAGGTTCTAAAATTTGTAAAGCACAAATATTGACTCAAGTTAGTCAACCAAGGACTGCCAAAAGTGGTGTCTAAAATGACTAGGAAAACTTCAATAATGAAGCACAACAAAGATTGCTTAAGCTGTCTACACTGCTGAGCACTTTAAGAACAATTAGGCTTCATTCTAAATTTGACAGGAACACAAAAGGAACCATCTAAAAACTCATTTTAAAATAAAATTGGTATTAAAATGAATCTAATTAAGTCAATACACACAGCACAGGTGGCTGAGTGCTTGTAACCCACACAATCCACCTCATGGACCATTTTGGGCTTTTACAAACACCCATTTATATAAGTAAAAGGAACTTTTTAATGATTTAACTTAATAGATAATATGTGAAATTGATCGTTAGTGACTGTTTTGTTAAAACAGAAAACAAGTAAGTATAAAAGATTTAAACATATATTTTTAAATCTTATAATCTCAACAGTAGCAAGCAACAGAATTTTTTTTCATAAATCTTTGAAATTTAAAGGAAACCAAATAAAATTACAAAGGAAATATTCTGAAGGCTTTAAATTACAATTTTAAATTAAAAGTTAAATAAAAATAAGCTAAAAAAAAAACTAGTGGTGTTCGGCATTGTGTTTTCTTGCTTTTATAGAAGTCCTTTTGCTTGCTTCTTCTTCTTGCTGTGTTTCTTGTGTGAGGTGAAGCCTCAGCTTCCAATCCTAGCCCTTAGATTAGAGTTGTGTTTCTTTTTGATCACAATCCGCCATTGATTTTTCTTGGGTTATGGGGGATTGCCAACATGGCATGTTTAAAGGTTAGTGGGTTGTGGGTTTAGGTTGGGACTGGGTAAACGAGTGTGTGGGTAAAGGAATGGAGTGGCTACATGTGATGGTGGGGCTTTTTAGGATTAGGCGGGAATGGTTGGGGAAGGGAGAGTGTTATTGGTTCACAGGTTTTAAAAGTTTCACTTGCCCAAAAAGAAACCCCAAAGTTTTACTCACTTGCCATTTCTTTTGTTTCTCTTTTCTTAGTTATATACGAGTTTAAAAAGTAGTCACAAGTAGTCCTTGTGTTTATTGAAACAAAGATAAAGAAGGTTTTGACAATGGCAGTTTCAGCCCTTGGTGTTTTTAAGAGAAAAACAGTTTTGTATAATTACAAATTTAGTCCCTATCTTTTCTATTTCATTTTCCTTTATAAAACATATTTTAAAAATTACATTTTTAGTCCCTATGTTTTACAAAAGAAAGTTTTGGGCTTTTATTGGGCTTGGGTTATGTATTGGGCCCAACTGGGTGTGTTTGGGCCCAATAAGGTTTAGGCTTATGTTATTGGGCTTTTTAAGGCCCAATAAGGTTTGGGTGGGTTTTGTGTGTACAATGGCTGAGATTGGCTTGTTCAAGGGCTAGGATCGGGCCTTCAAAGTCTTCATAGTCTCTGTCAATTGCACACAAATGGGCTGTTGTCATTGATTGAGGGCCCATTTGGTCTTCACAGTCTTCAATAATATACTATTGGGCTTTCCCGGCCCATCAGATGGGTTGAGATTGCATCCAATAGTATTCTTCAATTACGGCTCCGGTTTTGACTGTTAATTTGTTGAGTTGACTTTGACTTTGACTTTTCTGGTCTTTGGCTTTGCTTTGGCTTTGTCCTTCACAGCTTTTCCATTCCGAGTCCGGTTTTGTTGTTTTGGCTTTGTTTTTCGTCCTTTTCTTGGTTATCCGTTCTGACAAGACATTTGCAAAAAAGGTTTATCTTTGGCATTTTTAAGTCCGTTTTTTGGTTATTCAGCTCGTTTTTTTTAAAGCGGTTTATTTAAGGTATGTGTATTTAGCACAATACCCCAAAATAACATCCATCCTACTACATTACAGTTTAATTTCTAGTACATTTCAAACACAACTTCATCACAATGTAAATTTAATGCATTACAGTTATAAAGTCTATTTGAGACATTTTATCAAACACCTTGTATGCAACTTTTTTAAACATGTTTTTTATCTATTTTTTTAACAATTTGTTCTGGATATAAAGAAAACATAATGTATGTTTGAATCAAACTCTGAATATAACATAGTTAGATAAATAAAAACATAAAAATCGATGCAGTGACAAATTATTATTCAAAAATATACTTACGATGTGGTGTAAGATCTGGTAGGTTACGTTTTTGATTGGTAGATTCAAAATATAATGCATCGATGCAATTCGTTGTTCGTTGATGATTAACAATCAGTAGGTTTGTTTGTTGATGATGAATAAATCAGTAGGATTGATCGTCGATGATGAATAAATCAATAGGTTGTTTGATTAGAGAGAATTATGATAAGATGTGTGTGAAATTTTAGAAAGAGAAAGTGTAGATTCTAGAGAGAGAAAGTGTTATCATAGAATGGCAGGGATGGAATGAATGGTTTAGATGTATGTGTATATTTTATGAAGTTGCCCTTTAAGTTTGCCTTATTTACCATCCTGCCACCGCCACTTTTCGTAAAATTGTAAATCCGAACCAAGTTTCTACTATCAAGTTCGGGTTCTCTTCCTAGCGAACACATTGCTAACCCAATGTGAATTGAAAGCAATCACACCAGAAGCTTGTTCATATGATGACCGCAAATTCCACCTCCCTGGTGGAAGTTGAAACCGAGGTAAACAAAGGACACAGTGCTTCCTAACGGAAGAACCAAAGACGTCCAACCAGCCGCGCGAGCGCAGAGTTGATGAACCAATTGTACATACCTAGAACCAAAAGACTTTACCATATTCCATCTAGGTAAACAAGAGAATATCCGGAAAAAGAACGACCTTTTAGCTTTGAATTCATGGAAGATTTTTTCAGAAATCTCCATTTCGACGACTTCGCAGATGCTCTTCTCACATGCAAGATTGCTCCGATGTTCCGAAAGCTTTGAACAACAATAGACAAGATCTTGGAATTAACCAGAAAACACTGGTTAATGAAATTGCTCGTTCATCATAACTAAATATGAACATTTCCCGAAAAATTAGGAGACCCGGGTAGATTTCTGATACCGTGTGATTTTCCAGAGTTGGATGAATCTTAGCCCTGCCGATCTTGGTGGCAAGCATCAATCTATGCCACTCTCCGTTTTGGGATGGGGCTTAATCGCCAAGATGACAATAACTAGGATGGTACTCGAGTTACCACCGGAGTCAATCACCACTCCCACCGCTTAGCCGTATGATTTTTGGTAAGGTTGGAACTTTTACCTTTCCAGCCGATTTTGTGTTGAGTTGACTATGAATGCCGACCCTCGAGGTCCAGGGATGTTTAGAGGTAAGAGACCATTTTTTATAAACGCAAATAACTGAATGATTTGACACGGTGAAAAGATTAGGACCCTTAAAACATATGACCGAATCCGTGACTTTCAAAGTAGGGGATAGCAAAGATTTCTCCTACAATGCCATGGAATCAGTTAACAAGGTCCGACTTTATGGATAATAGCGTGTGAGGAATATTCTCAAGAAGTATATAGGATTCTCGGCAAGTACATGAGCAAATGAAATTCAATCAACTCCTACTTTGAACCAATTGTGATACTCACTTCTCCTACCCTCACTTCCATTCAAGTATGATTTCATTCTTGAAGAAATCCAGGCTGAACTTTTCTGATACTTCGTCATAAGTTAGGAATTGATGATGCCGAATGTGAATCCGAGAGGACATTCTCCTTCTTGAAGCTTTCCTAAATAGTGGCCCTTATCACCACTTCCCAACATGCAAATTATTTCTAGGTATAGAAAAGAGCTAAGAATTGTGAAAAGCCCAAAACCGATAAACAACATCAATAGATGAACCATCCAGGTCGAGCTCAAGGACTTACCTCACCACCTCGAATATCTAATTTTGGAGGGTGACCAACAAGTTACGCTACACACATCATTGCTAAAGATTTGAGTGTCGGGGGAGAAAGCCGCTCTCATAACGGTGTTTGCAGTCCCACAAGCGAGCCATCGCTTGGAAACTCCCCCGATATCAAGGGATTAACCCGTAATTTTTTGTACTCACAAAATTCAGGCGGGACGAAGTCATGGATGTAGCAGGAGGCGGACATACAGCGGTCCAACATCAGATACGGGTAAACCCAAAAATCTAACGATGTCATCAAAATATGAAGTTTTTGAAAAACTTCTTGACGCTGGATTAAGAGAGAGACCCTATATCACGGATAGTCCCATGGGTAAAGCCCCGGTACACTAGATGAGAGCGCGAGCGCGTAGAGAGTGTAGGTTATACCATAGATGAAAAAAGCACAAATGGAAGTTGATCCCAACTCGATTGGGTTACGGATGGCGTTAATGCTTGTCACATACCAGAAAATTGAACTCACACTATCTCTCTCCCCGAAAAGACCACTTCCACTACCATTCATGACCAAATGCTCGAGAGGCTTGCGGGAAATGATACTATTGTTTTTCTCGATGGTTTCTCTCGGGTTATTTTTTTCAAATACCCATCGACCCAATGAGTACATGGGGGGGGGGGGAATGAAAGACAACATTTACTTGCCCAATTTACTGAACTTTTGGCTACCAGACGCATGCCCTTTGGCCTCTGCAATGCACCAGGCACATTCATAAGATGTATGATGGCAATCTCCACGACATGATCTAAAAAACTATGGAAGTGTTATGGATGACTTTTCGGTTTAATGGAATTTCTTTCTCTACATGCCTAACCCGTTTGGAAAAGATGCTTAAAGCTGTGTAAGACACCAATTTAGCTCTACAACTGGAAAAAAGGCATTTCATGGTTAAGGAAGGCATTGTTCTTGGACAATAAATCTCCACGTCAGGAATTGAGGTCGATCGAGCTACGAAATTGACGTAATCGCAAAGCTCCCTCACCGACAACTGTAAAAGGATCCTAGTTTTCTTGGGGCATGCCGGTTTTATAAAGAGTCATCCAGAATTTCGCAAAAAAATAGCCCTTACCCATGACCCCATATTTTTGCTCGAGAAAGAACTTCAGTTTTAATTTCCTCCAAAAGAGTGTATTGAAGCATTTAAATACTCTTAAAAAGAATCTAACTGAGGCTCCAATCCTAATTGCCCAGACTGGAATGAACATTTGAACTTAGTGCGATGCAAAGCGATTTCGACTTAGGAGCAGTCTTGGGCAACTGTCATGAGAAACATTTCCATCCTATACATTGATTATGCAAGTAAAACTATGAATGAGGCGGAATCACGTTACACCACGACAGAGAAAGAAATGTTAGCCGTGGAAATACCATTTCGAAAAAAATTTCCGATCTTAACCTCCATCGTTATGAACAAATGGCACTGTGTATAACGATCATTCGCCCTCAATATCTCTTCGCTAAGAAGATTCCCAAGGCGAGATGCTTCGCTGGGTTTCTCGCTCCTTCAAGAGTCAGACTTTGATATTGTTGACAACATAAAAGGAGCAGAGAACCTAGCGCTGATCATCTATCACGATTAAGAATCCTCACGAGAATGAGCCTTTTTTTTTGTTTTTTATATGGGAATCCAAAAGAGATAAATGAAAAGGTTTCCTCTTGAAACACTTAGTTCATGATGCTCTTGATGCACGTACCTAACCCATGGTTGCTGACACGCAAACTACCATGCGGGAAATTAGTACGTGATCAAAATAGGGAATGTCAACCCAGCAAAAAGAAGAATTCTTCAAAACGTGAAGCGCGAGAGCGAAGAGCGAGTCGCGCTCTCATCCCTTTCTGAGAGAGCGCGAACGTCTGTGCGTGCGGATCAAGTTATTCGACGTTGTGTTTTTGGCAAAGAAGCCCATGACATCCTTATGGCTTGCCACGATGGTCCCACCGGTGGACATCACGGTGCTAACTACACAGCAAGAAAAGTCTTCGATTCCGGATTCTTTTGGCCCACAATCTACAAAGATGCCCATGAGTTGGTTAAAAACTGCAACTCTCGCCGCGCCTAGGAAAAATTTCACAGAAACGGATAGATGCCAACAAAATTCCATCCAATTTGTGAAATCTTTGCGTCTGGGGCATTGACTTTATGGGGCCATTCCCCATCATCCAACAGGGCAACATAATACATCCTCGTGGCCGTTGATTATTGTTTCAAAATGGTTGAAGCAAAAGCGCTCCCACACCATGACGCCCAGTTGATTGTAAATTTCTTAGATCTCTCTCGCAGATTCGTGCCCTCGTGCAATCATAAGTGATCGCGGAACCCATTTTTGCAATGACTAATTTGCAAAGGTCATGCTTAAATACGGAGTCACTCATCGTCTTTCCACCGCGTATCATCCACAAACAAGTAGACAAGTTGAGGTATCCAATCGTGGTTTGAAACGAATTCTGGAAAGAACCGTAGGCGAGAATCGTACCCGTTGGTCAATAAGCCACGATGATGCTTATTGGGCTTTCGCACCGCTTACAAAACACCCCATTGGGTGTACTCCAAAATAAGCGGGTTAAAACGGAAAAGCCTGTCATCTGCCAATTGAGTTTAGAACACAGGCCTACTGGAGTCCTTAAACATACAACTTGACCTGAAAACCGCTGGTGACCATAGGAAAGTTCAACGAAATGAAGGACTTATAGCTCCGTGATGAAGCTTATGAGAACTACTTTGATCTATAAAGAAAAGAACAAAGAATTCACTGTAGCACGAGCAAGAGACGAGCGTCGACGCGCCGCGTTTCACAACGTTGTGATCGATTCCCTCCTCGTTAACTCTAGATTAAAGGATTTTCTCAGGAAAGCTTAAAACCTCGCTGTCAGGACCATATCACTATAACACAAAGTTTTTCCCGTACGGCACCGACGCGTTATCCAAAACTCTGGCCAACTCAAAGTGAATGGTCATCGTATTAAGCACTACTTTGGAGGGAACATGTACCGAAATTAGGTGGTCCCGATCTTCAAACATTCCCTCATGTCCAATAAATTTCAGGTGACCTGTCAAGCAATCGACCTTAAACAAGCGCTTCTTGGGAAGGCACCCCCTTCTACGTAGTATTGTTAAAAATAAATAAGTGTTTTCACCTTGTTTGTGTGAGGCTGTGCCTTTTCATTACCGATTTACTCCGTTGTTTCGTTTTGTGTTGTTAATTGTCCAGGATTGCCCGGAAGGTGAAGAACTCTCGTGCTTGTATCTTTATCAAGAGTTTCACATCCTCAAGCTTCATTTTGGGAATCCCAGTAATTCAAATCTAATCCGACTAACGTTTATCTTTTTGGCACACTGCATAAATGGCCTTAGAATTGCGTAGGAGCCCCTTTGAAACATCGAGGACGATGTTTAGTTCTAGTATGGGGGGATCTTCGATTTGATTTTGCCTGCAGCCGTTGTTATCAACCCCCGTTTAAAAAATTTTTTCCTGTCTTTTTACCACCAAATTTTTGCAAAAAACCAAAAAATGAAAAGAAAATAAAATTAAGAATTTTCAAAAATTAAATAAGTGTGTTTTGTTCACAGTTTCGACTTTCCTAATGGGTAGAAATGAGAATAATTTTTGGGAATCTAGATCGGGCGTATTGACCCAAGCTAGTTCCTTAATGTAAAGCTAAGCATTCACGAGATGAAGAACATGAAGCATAGAGTTAAATATAAAGTTTAAGTGCTAAGCAAGATTCTTCTAAAGCTATATGAAGTAACTTTTGGCTTTTCTCGCCATTCGCTTTTTTAAATCCTGCCTAATCAAACGTACTCATTTCAATTTCTACTAAGTCCAATCGATGTTTTTAGAAAAAGCTTCACATTTGTAACTTGGATTCTTTAAACGATTTTTCTCTGCCATAAGTAAATTGAAATTAAAATGCCAAAAGAAGCATTGAATAAATATGAATCCAAAATGCATGAAAAATAAAATATGCCAATGAAGCATACAATTGAGTATATGGAGCAAGTAAAAGATGTTCGTGATATCCCACCTTATTTCTATAACCACGAGGTGCGTTCAAACTAAGACAACTTTACCTCTAAGGATTTGAGTGGTGTTGATGATATCGTCACTTATGAAAGAAAGGTCTGGTGAGGTTTCAAACTAAGACACCTAATCGTAGCCATATTAGGAAGAAAAGGTGATGATGTGATTTCCCACTGAAGCTACGCTAGCAACGGGGTGGATTTTCAAACTAAGAATACCGGTCGTTGGTTGTGATATCCTACTAGGAGACGAGCCTAGAAGGTGTTCAAAACTGAAGCAATGCATTCCAGCTTTAAAGAACTTATGTTAATGAAGATGATGCAAAGAGTTCCTAAGTTAAAATTTTCGCACTTTAAAATCAATACACATGGATCCTAATAAGTTGGTTGCTTTGAGTCGAGATCATCTCGATTACACTGTGAAGAAAGTTGAATTAATGGTTGATCGAATTGGAGTACACACATTTTAAATCATAAAATCCATGTCGGGTAGTTAAAGTCCACAATTCATAAAGTCTGAGGGCTTAACATTTATACTTTCTATATGACAAATATCTTGTTAATTGCTATTGGTTGATCTAGTGAAAAATCAGGACGATGAATTATCCGACAGACGTCCATGATAAAGATTATTCTACGGACGCTTCTCATTCTATGATCCCAGTGTTTATAAAATAAAGGAAGTCAAACAAGTAGTTAAGAAAAGAAATAGAAAAATCCAAAAATATTAGGAATAGTAGTGTACATATAAAAAATGGTGAAAGCGGGACTTGTCGAAGCTATTGATTCTTTTGTTTCCCTTAACAAACACTTTGCTACTTTTCAAGGTAATTAGTCAAGGGGGATCAAGATTCTTAGTTTTCTTGAGTGTTTACTTAATAACATTGCGTGAGGACACGGCAATACCTTAGTATGGGGGATTTTGATATGTTTTATTAAATACACATACAATTTCTATATTAAGCGACTTAAAAATTGACTAAAAACATACCAAAATACATTATATTTGGTATGTTGCATTTGTATTGTGCAGGAAACGGAATATTCAAGAAAAGACAAAAAGAAAGCCAAAGGCAAACAATTCAAGCACTGGAAGTAAGAAAAAGGGCAAAGTCCAAAAGTCAGACAAAGCAAGAAAAATACAACTTGAGTGCCAAAACTGCCAAAACCTCAAGTTTTAATGCAAAAGAGAAAGACAAGGGTTAAAATTTGCAAGAAAGATAGAGATAACATTTACTTATACAACTTGAGGGGACCATCTGCCTACTCCTACCAAAAATGTCTTTTTCCCTCCCATTGACAAAAAAACCCAGTTACAACTGGTATGTCGCCCCATACCTTCTCCACTGCAAAACCACTTCTCTCCCTAGCCAAAATCATTTCATCCACCCTACTACCCCCCCCCCAGTTGTATAAAAGCCATGTTGGCAATCCCTCTCCTTTCCCAAAGTATCTTCAATGGCTGAGATTGTCTCCAAAGAAGCTCAAAAGAAATCAAAGGCTGGGATTTGCTTTAGACTCTCCTCACACAACAAGCACACTTGTTTTTATCTCTACAAAGAAGCACAAGCTGCAAGTCCAAGACTTCGGCTATAAATAGAGCTTTTGTAAGCCTTTGAGGCATGTTAGTAACTAGTTAGCTTTTAATTAATTTCAGTTATTAATCTTAGCTTAATTCTTAAGTCATTTACAGCTTTTACTTTCAGCTTTGTAACACTTTCAAGTTTTAATGCAAATTTGAGTTTTTAAGTCGATTTACAATACCAGTGTTAAGTTTCTTAATCATATTGTTGTGTGTTCAAAAAGCTCTCACCAAAGCTTACTTATAAGCTGTTTTCATTAAAGTAACAATAAAAAGTTAAGTAGTTAAGAGAAAATCACAAACATCACTCTCAAATATACCTCAGCTTATGTTATGGATGATAAGCCAGTTCTGGATGGGCTTATGGACTCTCACTAGCTTGTTTTATACAAGCTAGAGCTTGTAGATTCCTTGATTGACCCTGTTTTGAGCAAGGGTTTTTGTAAGTCTCTCTCTTTTCTTACATTTCTTATTTGCTGTTCTTAGTTAGTACTGTCAGTTCATTTGATACAACTGTTGGTTTTAAGATAATACTGCTAGACTGATTCATGCTTATTTAAGTGCTTTTTATTGATTGAAATTTGCTTATAAGTGTTTTACTTTGTTATTTGATAATCTGTTTTTAATTAGTTTAAAATAAAAATGATTTTTGGAAATGTTAAAAGCTGTTTTGAACAAGCAGTACTAACTCCAAGTTAGTACTGCTAGTTGATTTTAGGAACAGTACTAACTCAACACTAGCAGTACTAACTCTAAGTTAATACTGGTAGTTAGTTCAGTTAATACTGGTGGTTCATTTTAGCTTATCAGCTTATTAATTCAGCTTGTTTCAGATTTCCTTAGCTTTTTAGAGTAGATTAAACCATTTCCTTTGCTGTGTGCTTATTTTAGCTTATTTTCCCTTTTAAATTATTCTCAATAGCTTATCAGATTTAGCTTGCTAGCTCATTTATCATATTAAGTTTATTCTAGTTGCTTATTCTTATTACTAAGTGCTTATTAAGGTTAGGTGAACTCCTGTTTTTGCTTATTTGCTTATTTCTTGCTTCATCAAAGCTAACAGTACTAACCTTAAGCTACCAGTACTAACTCCTAACTAGCAGTATTAACTTCAAGTTAATACTGTTAGTTAATACTGTTAGTACTGTTGTTAGTACTGTTGTGTTTATCTTGATAATTTAGCTTAATTGCTTTTTGTATTTGCTTATTTAGAGTTAGTTTAGCCTATTTGATTTGTCTTAAGTTTATTTGAGCTTATTTGTGCTTTAGTGTAAAAGTTTTAAGTGTTTTTGCCATTCCTAGCTTTTATTCTTGTTCCAGCTTATTCTCTTTGCTATTTTTATGTGCTTTTGCTTATTTTTATCAGTTTTAGTGCCAAATCATTCCTTGTGACATTCAAACACAAATCATCAATCGTCTTTCGGTTTTCCATCTCTAGCCTCGTTGGGACATAACGACCCGGGAACACTCCACTCTGCTTCCGGTTTCTCTGATTTTGTGGGTCCTGATCCTTGATATATATTTATCTATGTTTACATTTATCTAAGTATTTATCTATATATAAAAAGGTGTAATTTCAACCTAGTCAAATTTTGGCGCCGCTGCCGGGGAGGCTTAGCAAGAATATCGATACGTTTGACAGTTTATCTTTAAACCTGTGAATA
>BQNB010009160.1:4928-87603 GCA_026074375.1 Tanacetum coccineum
TAATATTCATGAATGCAAACAAACTCTGGATGTAAGTGAAGGTACATCAATCAATGTTCAGAAGGAACAAAGTCTTGATTTAAGTGCAGGTACCTTATGTAATGTCAACAAGGAAAATCTCAGAGTATGGTTGCTGAAAAAGTTGATATCTCAGAAACCATTGTCAACATGGATTCACAAATGATGATACAGAAATATGATGTTTGATCACAATAGATATGACGTTTGGTCACATTAGTTCAAGCCTCGATCCTCAATGGCAAATGACGTTTGATTACAACAAATCAAGCCTCGAACCTCAATGTAAAATGAAGTTTGAACAAAACGGTTCAAGCCTCGCACCACAATGTCAATAGAAGTTCATCAAGTAGCTGAGACAGTAACAACGTCAAATGAGCTGGATTTGCTATTCGGTCCTTTGTTCGACGAATATTTCAATGGAGAAAATCAAATTGTTTTAAAGTCTTCCGCTGTCACTACTACTGATGCATCAAATAAACGTCAACAACAACCTGATTCAACTTCATCCACTTCAACTCTAACTACAACTGTCACTGCTACTGGAAACTTCGATTTGTAAATATTTTTATTCTCTCTTTATTTTTTATTTATAAAAATTTTGAAAAAGAAAATACAAAAATATAAAACCAACAAAAAGAAAATAGAAAAATATAAAACCTAGAAAAACAAAATATAAAATCAGAAAAATTTCAAAAATACCAAAAAGAATCTTCTCGACATGTCTCTTGGAATCGATAACATTTACGTACCTAGAAATGTTGATTAACATCGACACGGGCGTGTAAATGAAGTTCGAGCTTCAGTGCGCTTACTCTAAAATAGAAGAGAAGTCTTCTATCATGTTTTTAAAATCGTTGAACATAATTTTTCAAAAAGAACTTTCAATGTCAAAATTGTCTACAATATAATTTGTGGTATTTTTCCATAAAAAGTGGTATTTGTTAAAATTGTGTGTTCAACACTCCCTTCCTCGAATAATTTTCAAAGAATTGTAGTTCGTAGAATGTCATTTTATGTGAATCAATTTCTGAGGGGGAGCTTTTTAAAACAAAGCCTTTTAATGTGTCGGATACATCTCATAAATGTCAATTTTATGTATCCAAACACATTTTGTGAAATTAAAATGTGGAAACTTATAATGTCAATTATTAATATACATTGTTCACTAAGGCATCTCACTCCGTCTTCAACATTTTGTGGTGTCATATCAATTTTTCATTCCAATGTCAAGTTTTAATAAATATTGGTATCCCACATATACTGTTGAAGGGGAGCTGTTGGAATCTGAATTCATGCAATATCGTGGTATAATTTTTCTCCCCATGGAATTTTTCATGTCAAATTTTAATCAATTGGTATTTCAAATACTAAGTGTTTTATTATTTAAAATAAGGGGAGAAAATGTGATTAAAATATGTTATAGACGAATGTGATCTTTAAGACTCTAAGTGCAACTCTTTCCTTCATGTGCTAAACAATTTCGAATCTCGGAGCACATGTGTAGGGGGAGTATTTGAAAATAACAATGTCAGAAAATGGTTTTATGGTTCGATCTCATACCCAACAACCTATTAATTTCACGACGATTCTGAAGTCATAAGGTGGTTAGGTTAGGTATAAGTCCTACGATCCAACCAGAACCGGAGGGATCTACCCAAGGACACTCCATAGTTAGAAATAGCAGTCCTTAGGTATGATTGGAGAAGAATGTGTATAAGGGAAAAATGCAGACTAAGATTGAGCTAACACTGGAACAATCACAACAAGGTGTTAGTAATGACGTCTTGGTAAGCATTGAAGGGGTTGAAGAATGAAAAAGAAATGTATGGATAAAGGGTGAAAAGAAAGAAGCCCTCCTTACACCTTAGGCAGAAACCGGGTCAATACATAATCTATCAAAATCACAATGATGATTGTTGATATTGAAGAAAGTCGTCATGGACCCAGTGATGCAATGCAATGCCAAACCCTCCAAAGCATTCGGGTTTCTCTCAAAAGAAACTTGTCTCATTTGTCACGGAGATACACACATTATCTATTGACATCTCACTCCGAGATTGTTGATATTGAATAGGTGGCAGTCTGCTCCAGCCTCCGATTACTAAAACCAAAAGTGCACAAATCGAGTCTAGAGCCAAGAAGAGATCAAATTATAAATCTCATTAGGACACAATGTCAAAATACACTTGTTGAACACCATAAAGTTCACAAGTTGTAACAAAGAGTCCTACGCATTATCCTTGAGATCTTGCCAGAACATCCGAGTGATACTTAAGTATTCACAGTGAAGATGGAAATCCTGCTTGAGCCAACATCAAACAAGCTCTTGGTAGGTGACTTGCAAGATTCTATATGAATCGAGCTTGTGATAACTAGATATCAATTTTGGTCCAGTAAATGAATTGACGACTAAATCAGAAAGATAGTAACTATCTTATTCACTCTTACTGTGTTGTCTGCTTTGAGACGTTCCGGTAATGAGAACTAGCAAGCATGGTGAATCTAATACATCTGTGTTAGAAGATCCTACGCTTTGAGCTGGAAACCTTGTCAAGGAGATTCTTTGAATCTACCTGATCACAGTAAATACGAGTCAGAATTAGGTCATGTTTGGGAGGGTAAAACCCTAACTTAAAAGTGGAATTAAGGTTAGCTAATCTACAGTAATCAGGTTCTATATGTATATAAATAAACCCTATAAGGATAGCTTTTGATTGTGTGTCTAAGTATGGTAATTAGGGCCATACATTTTAGTGTGCAATCAGATCCGAATTGGGACAGTTTTGAAGTTGGATTTTATTTGGGATAGTTGCACATATAATGAGTGTTGGGATGAATCACAAGTTAGTAGTAAACATCAAAAATAATTCTTGGTGATTTTTGGTATAATTTATGAAGGTCAGCAAGTAAGGGTTTTGAGTTAGTAAAGATACATTAAAATCTGCATTTTTGGTATTAATTGTAGTTAACTTAGTGAAATGAGGTGGTTAAGTTTGGGCATGGTGTTGGGGTGACCCATGATGGTTAATAAAACCCTTAGACATCTATCATATGTGTGTTACATGGACTAAAGCTTTTTTGCTTGGTCGCGTGTTACCGTGTTTATTTATTTGTATAGTTGCGTAATAGGAATTAGAAGCCGCGTTATGAGCATTCAGGTGAGTTACATAGTCCTACTTTTTATTGCGTTTTAAACTTGGGATGGAAATGATGCAAGTGTTGAAATGAGTTTTAAATTGTTGTGATTATGTGTTAGTGTAAATGCATGGACTATTATGTGACTAATATGCGTTA
Source organism: Tanacetum coccineum (assembly GCA_026074375.1). Lineage (NCBI taxonomy): Eukaryota > Viridiplantae > Streptophyta > Magnoliopsida > Asterales > Asteraceae > Tanacetum > Tanacetum coccineum. Next base: position 8,244 of record BQNB010009160.1, read on the forward strand.
TGTGCTACATGTTATGTGATGTGATATTGATGTGTGAACTATGTTAGGAGGGTTACTTGCTGGTATCCATGGCCTGTTTAATAGAAGGAATTGTTGCCTAGTCAGGAGGATTACTTGCGGGTGTCCATGACCTGAGCTAGACGGAAAGAGATTTGGTATGATCCAAGAGCGATTGAGGTCGTCTGCTTGGTGTTTGAATGATTGATTTGATTAAATTCCATGTTAGCTTGTATGTTAGTTAGCATAATTATCATGCAAAGGTATTGTTTTATAATCACAGTAATTGGATAAATTGTTTTGGAAATGGATTGAATATGTGTGTCTGAAAACCTATGTTTCTCACCAACCATTGTGTGGACGTATAAGAATCATTTTCAGGTATTCAGCAGGATGAGAGTAAAGTTAGGAAAAGTGGCTAGATGGACCGTAGGCAGATGGCGAAGTTTAGTTATCTAGATTTTGTTATTTGTTTTGGATGATGAATGTTATTTGTTTTGCTTTGTTAGGAAGTATGAATGTTTTCATGTCATGACGTTGGCATGAACTGCCTTCATTTCAATGTCAGACGCCTTTTGGTTTTTGTTGATGTGTTTGGATATTTTCATGACACTACGTGTCTATACCTTGTATTTTATGCATGATTTAGTTTCTCTATATAGACGCCAATGTTTTGTGATGATTCCTTTTCTCGTCGCGCCTCGCGTTTCCGCCTTGGTGGGGTGTGACACCTAGTTATGAATTTACTTTTGTTATGATTGTTTCCTGTTGAATTATGGTTTCATTAGATATTCCTTGACTATCGTGTAACCTTGGGTTTTGGTAGTACGGGTGGTTTGGACCTAGCTTGCCCCATTAATAGATTACCTTGTCATGATGGGATCCAATGGGTACTAGGGAGGATCACTAACTCTTTACCTGGTGTAGGAACTGACCGGTCACCGCACAAATCACTCGATACTTAAAAAGCACAGGAACTCTTTTAGAGGGGGTTAATAATCTTTATAGGTTATTAGATATGTTTTGGGAATAGTTGGGATTAATCACTGCAACCTGGATAACCTACCTCCCAGATGATTCGGGACTGATTCGGAATCGCAGGAAGTATAGGATAGACTGTATATGCACATTCAAGTCTATCGACCTTAGAAACCAGTAATGAAACCATAGTTTGACATTGCACAGGAAATTGTCTTCATAACAATAGTAATGAAGTAACTAGGTTAGCACGTTTTCTCTCTTGATATCTCCTATCCTTTTAATTTCAGTTATTTATTTTATTGTTTTTCTATTTCTTTCAATTAAAATCAAAAACCATTTTCAAAACGTGACATTTCAAATTAAAACTAATTACACCTTAGCTCTTGGGACGACCTCGGATTTACCAATCTATACTACCCACGATCGGGTTCTCTGCCCGTTAGTGCGTCGTTAGGTAGATCGAGTTTTATAAATTTAAAACTTGATAAAAATATATTTTAAAAGAAAATACGCATCAAGTTTTTGGCGCCGCTGCCGGGGAGCTAATACTTTTAGTTTTAAAATGAGAACAAGAAGAAGCAAAGCAGGAACGGTTACTCCGTTTGCTAATCCGGAAAGACAATTTCGAGCAAGAAGAGAGGTTTCGCCCGCACCCATTCATAACATCTATACTTTCTACGAATCTGAGTCATCCGAGTCAGATACAGAAAATGTAGATATTGAAAGCCTAACCTTGGAACAATACGTAGCTCTCGATCAAAACAATACGAGAAGAAGATTCACCTGTCCTGATGACTCAACATTTGAAATTAAAGGACAACTTCTAAGGGAATTACGTAAGATTCCCTTCTCGGGAGGTCCAACAGATAGTGCTGTTGAACACATCAGTAATGTGCTTGAGATCGCTAGCATATTCAACGCCTAGGAGTCTACTCTTGTACAAGTATTTCCTCTAACTCTGGAAGGAATCGCTAAAAGATGGTTCGAAAGAACATCGACCGAATGTACAAAGAGTTGGAGTGATCTCAAATAAAACTTCATCGGGAGATTCTGCCCTCCTGCGATGATATTCAAGCAGTTGAGTGAAATCTGAAATTTTAAGCAAGAAGATGGAGAATCCCTTTTCGATACTTGGGAAAGATATAACGACCTACTTTTCAAGTGTCCCTTTCACGATCTCAATGATCATCAAAAGGTAAACACCTTCTACAATGGATTAAATATCCAAACTCGACGAACTGTCGATGCAAACGGTCTCATTCCTGGGTTGACGGCTTCAGACGCATTAAAGTCAATCCAAAAGCTGGTCGAACATTCGCATAAATGGAATTGCGAGGAAAATCACATAACCACCCCTGACCCATTATTTCTATCACGAAAAGTTAAACTTTTAAACCACGAAATGGAGGAGCTAACAGTTGATTTTCGCAAATTAAATACAGATGATGTCCGAAAAAGTTACTATGCTGAGGTAAAAGTCATAAAATCTAGCAAAATCGACTACGATAAGACATACACTGAATCTAGAAATCGCCCAACTAACCTCAAAGACAAATTCAAGCAATGTCTGTAGGAATCTAGCGAAAGACAAGCAATCCAAAATGAATGGATGAAGAAAATCATGATAAGTACTGATCTAAGTTTAAAGAATCATGATTCATCTATAAAAAGGCTAGAGCAAAAAGTAAATCACCTCGCTAGGTTAATCTCCACACACTACCCTAAGCACACTCTGACGCCTAAAACGGAGACATTTGGTGAAAAAGTAAAAAGGCGCATCCTTGAGAAAAATAAGAAACCAACTACAACTCATGGTAAACCAAAACAACAACTACAAAAAGTAGTTTCTCATGAAACCAAAGAATCACCCACACACTACTTCATTACCCGTCAAAATAGACTTCCTCCAAAAGAAACTGATCCTTGAAGTTTCATTCTTCCTTGTATTATCGGAAACCACTCCATGAGTAATGCTTTAGCTGATCTAAGGGCAAGTATCAGCATTATGCCCTATTCTTTATTCAAAAGATTAGGACGTGGGAGCTTGAAACCAATTAAAATGACTATCGAAATGGCTGATAGATCCATGCAGTCTCCAAAAGGGATAAAAGAAAATGTTATAGTGAAAATTAGTAACTTCGTTTTTCCCGTTGATTTCATCATTCTCGACATCATAGAAGATGAAAATGTCCCGATTATCCTAGGCAGACCCATGTTAGCAACTGCTCATGCAAAGATTGATGTCTACGGTAAGAAGATCTCCCTAGGAGTTGGAAATGATCAAATAGTTTTTAATATCAATAAGAAAGAATCTCCTGCCTTTATTTCTCCTATTTGCGTTATAAACGAAGTAGATAAAACACAAGAATTAGTCATGAATGACGAAAAGGTAAGGGACTTTGAAAATTACTTATCACCAGAATACGGAAGCCAAGATATAATCTCACTCTCACCATCAGAATTAGCGGAAGACAAGAAAGAGTTTAGTATGACGCTCTGTGATCCTGACAAAAGAATGAGCATAGGACTAGAAGAATTTGTTGATATAGACGACATGTGGGATGACCTAGATCCAGGGATTCTGTCCAATGAAAAAGCTACAACCGAATTTTTAAAAAGCGGTGACAAAATCCATTTACACAGCCTTGATAATTTGCAACTTTCTTGCAAAATAGGGTTTGTTAGTTTTAACCCCTATTTCGTACCACAAACCCCTTTCAACATAATATCCAGAAAAGCCTATAACTCCATCCAGGACATCATTAGATAATGTTGAAGGGAATTAACATGGTGGGACTTGCTAAAAATTTACGTGTGTTCATAGGAAACCACCAATTTTTAGTTGATTTCATCATCCTCGAAAACATTAGTGAATTTGTGGAAAAAGGATTAACCGAAGTTCTGTTTGGACAACCTTTTAAAGAACAAATAGGACTAGTTGAAGACCGGGGTAAAGGAACACTTTGGTTTAAAATCGGTAATGATAAAACAATATTTCATATGCCGCGAGCCGAAAAAGCCTTTAGGAAACTAACGGTAAAACAACATAACTCAATGGGACCACTGTTAAAAGTCAGTGACGAGGATAAGAAAGGAATTGTTAATGGCCTGAAACATTAAGATTAAAGGATTTTACAAAGGTTGCCTTAGTTTGGGAAACGAGTACAAATATGATCAGGAAGTTATAGATTGGATTCAGGGATATATTGATGACGGGATGACGTAGAATGGTCATGAGTCTAACTTAAAGACTCGGTAATAAACAAAAGTGCTTGTCGGGAGACAACCCGTCTTTTATTTAATGAACTTCTTTTTTGCATTAGTTGGTTTACATGTTTTTTACATTGTTTTGCAGAATCCAGAAGCTAAGAGGCAATTCCCGAGACCGGCTCGACTCATATTCATTTGGTAACTATGACGAAAAATTGCAGCGAGTTACGGAGTAACCATACAGTATTAACGCCGTAACCATCTACGAGTTAGCTTAAACCCATTTCAAGGTTACGCCGTAACACCTTAAAAACTTAAAAATTTTACCATTTGATTACGACGTAACCATTATGGTTACGCCGTAACCTCCTTCTGAAATCCTAATATTAAGTCTTTAAAACATGTCTAAACCTATGTATTAGTACAAAATGGACTTTGTGAGGTATTTGTTCTCTGAAAGCCTCACGAGACTAAACTCGTCCACTTGGGCCACCAGTGGATTTTAAAGGCTTGTTGATATGCTAAATGCAACCGTGTTCTTCCGAACAGTTTAGGTTGTATTTCCTGTTTAACAATTTATAACTTTCTTGTAGAACGGTTTTATGCTTTGGTTTGTTTCGGTGATCACAGGGGATAAAGAGCTTGCGGGAAGATGGAGATAATCCGCCTAATTTCAATTCTTGAAGCAATGCTCAGGAGTTTATTGTCTTATTATACTATTTTCTTATATTTGTTATTACTTAATGTACAATAGGGCATTGTACAAATCAAGTGGGGGCGATAGGAGTAGAATTAAAACTTGACGCATGTTGTGCCTTCGATTTTTCTAGTTTTCTTTAGAAAATTTTGCATTTTAAAATTTTTTATTTTCAATTTTGAAAATTTTTTTAAATAATACTAGATTAATCCTATGCGAATGGCACATTACCCTTTATTACTATTTGGTGAGATTTAAGCCTAATATTCTGTTTCCATCATATTACTCAAAAATCCACCAAAATATTAAGTGTGTAGGTAGTATTGTAGACTTTAGAACTTGGTCTGTACAGCATGAATAGATAGTTCAAGAAGGCAACACTTAAGAAATCACCCAAATAGCCTATATGTGTGTGTTTATCGACTTGTTACACTGACTTGTTGACCTCCCGTGATAAACCCTTCTGTTTCACTCATTATTTGTGTAAGATACCCCTAGATCACCCATGTTGAGCCAATCCATGTTTTCAACCTACTTTAAATGTCTCGTTACACCATTTCACCTTAACCTACCATGTAGTCTTTATTTTCTTTGTGTTGAAATCTCTAGCTACTTAAGTCCATGGTCCGGGGGGAATGGGAACGAGAATTATATGCATTCATAAAAGACCAATCAATTATGATCTATAAAGACCCCCCCCCTGTATGACTATTTTCGACATTGTTTATCTCAAGTGGGGGGGATATGCATATAATATCAGATGTTGCAAGGGCAATAATTAAAGATATAAACTCCTGTAACATTTGCATATTATGAATAAAATGAAGAAATGAGGGTGAAACAAAATGCCACCCATGTGCTAAAAATATAAAGATGATGCAAAATAAGAAAAATATATAAAAAATGGAGCTATTAGCCTATTATTGCACCAAGACATCTCAGTAAAATGGAGCTAGTAGCCCATTATTACACCAAGTGATACCAATACTCATGAAGAATGGAGCTAGTCGCCCATTATTAAAGATCATATTTTTAGACTTAAACTCTTAGACCCATGGATGGACAGTAGCTAGTTATGACAACCTTAGATGTTGGGAATAAATCTTCATCAAGAGTTAATACTGCCAAGGTATAACTAACAGTACTAATGGAGTTAGTACTGCCAGTACAAACTTAGTACTGTAAGAGTTAGTTAATACTGCTAGAAGAAAGGTTAATACTGCTGATGGTCAAAGCTGCTGACTTGGAGATAAGGATGCAATGAGATAAATATGGAATGTATATCTTTATATTTTAGGAAGATTTGTATATGATTATAATTGTAATTGATCCTAAAAGTTTGGTAGTTATCTTGTAAAGGACTCCTTGTGGTGTATAAAAGGAGATCCTAGGTTAAGGTTTTATATACGCTTAAGAGATAGAGATACATCTTAGAGAAAGAACGTATAGCTTCAAGGTTGTAACCCTAGTACTACAAGAGTACTCGTATTATTGATTTAATAATATTGAAGCAGTTTGTGTTTTGTTCATTGTTCTTTGTTTGGTACTGTTCCATTGATAAATACCTCTAGAGTATCAAAGTGTAGATTCCGCATACACTTTGATATACAAACAAAGTCTCGAAAAAGGACTTAAAGTGTAAATTTTGAAGAATGTTACGGCGTAACACCAAAAATGGTTACGCCGTAACATAAATTAAGCAAGTACGAAGATCAAGGAAGACTTTACGGCGTAACACTATATCTAGTTACGCCGTAACCCTATATTTGGAAGGAAATCTCGTCAAAGTTATAGTTACGGCGTAACACCTTATCCAGTTACGCCGTAACCATGAAGATCCACAAATTAGGAATGAAGATCACGTACATTTGGGAAGTTATTATGAGGTTACGTGTTAAACACCATATCTGGCGGTATGCGTAACAGCTGCTTAATTATGGAATGCCGTGTAAGTTGGTTACGGCGACGTAGCACCTGTATTGGGTTACGACGTACAGGTACGCTAACTCTAAATAGAAGGGCCTCATTCAAGCTATTTCTGACATCCAACTTCTATCATAGCTAATTGGAGAGGAGAAAAGGCTTCTACCTTCAAAGAATTCACCTGGAGTTAAGGGAGATCACACTTTACTTTACTTTTTGTCATTTAATGTTCAAATTACGAATCCTGTAGATTATGAGTTTTCATATATGATTTCTTTTAATTTTTTTTTCTCTTACTGTGTTCTAGTTACCAATGAGGGCTAAGCACTTAAAGTGCTAGCCTAATTATGAATTTACTTTTGTTATGATTGTTTCTTGTTGAATTATGGTTTCATTAGATATTCCTTGACTATCGTGTAACCCAGGGTTTTGGTAGTACGGGTGGTTTGGAATTAGCTTGACCCATTAATAGATTACCTTGTCGTGATGGGATTCAATGGGTACTAGGGAGGATCACTAACTCTTTACCTGGTGTAGGAACTGACAGGTCACCGCACAAATCACTCGATACTTAAAAAGCACAGGAACTCTTTCAGAGGGGGTTAATAATCTTAATAGGTTATTTGATATGTTTTGGGAATAGTTGGGATTAATCACTGCAACCTGGATAACCTACCTCCCAGATGATTCGGGACTGATTCAGAATCGCAGGAAGTATAGGATAGACTGTATATGCACATTCAAGTCTATCGACCTTAGAAACTAGTAATGAAACCATAGTTTGACATTACATAGGAAATTGTCTTCATAACAATAGTAATGAAGTAACTAGGTTAGCACGTTTTCTCTCTTGATATCTCCTATCCTTTTAATTTCAGTTATTTATTTTATTGTTTTTCTATTTCTTTTAATTAAAATCAAAAACCATTTTCAAAACGTGACATTTCAAATTAAAACAAATTACACCTTAGCTCTTGGGACGACCTCGGATATACCAATCTATACTACCCCCGATCGGGTTCTCTGCCCGTTAGTGCGTCGTTAGGTAGATCGAGTTTTATAAATTTAAAACTTGATAAAAATATATTTTAAAAGAAAATATGCATCATCCATGCTTTAGAACGGAAAATCTCCTCCTGAATATCTGCCTCATACATCTTAATCTCTGACATATTCTTAATCTCCTCGGCACAACCCATATTATTTAGCACTTCCTAATTCACAATACACGGTGAGTAAATTGGCTTCGGGAGCAAGTGAGCAAGTTTAGTATTGTAACTGGTCTTAGAAGCTCTTTTACACCCTTCCCATAGCCGAAATGGGTGGTGAACACGTGGGAGCATTGCTTCCTCCAAGGTCTCGTGTTGGCGGGAATGTTTAGATCATGAAGATCCAGCTTTATCATCGTGAGTACCGAGAGTCTACACATCAAAAACAAATAACAATAAAGTGTATAATCATGTTTGGAAAGAATTAACATCAACGGGCAAGTTTTCGTATAAGTTTCAAAGGTTCTGTTTGTTTTCTGGGTGAAAAGTGCAGCACACTTCATAAGAAGTGCGTCGTACTTCATGCATTTTTTCATTAAGTGCGCCGGTTTTATAAACAAAACCGGCGTACTTCTTGGGTTTAAAAACGATTTTGATTTTTTTCTTTTTATTTTCTGCAAATAGTTTTAAATAAATATATAATTGAACAGTAATCTCAAATTTGCAAAAATTAAACATGTTATTTTTAGGATGCATTTAACTAAATGGTTACATTACTCTTTTGCAACATGATTCTAAGTATTAATTATACATTTTAGAAAAAAAATTGTTTATCCCCAATATCAATTAAATATAACCCTAATAAGTATATAAATTTAAACTAATTAATAATAAACAAGTTTAAGAACAAAATTTACATACCCTTGGCATGGTTATTGACTTGATGGATTAGATTTTGAATTTTCTTCAAGTTTTGGCTAAAACCCGGCGGTTTTGGTTTAGAATATGTGTTTTTATGAAGTGTGAAAATTTTGTTTTACAAGTATATAAATGAAACAATCCAAAAGTGTGGCATACTTCAGGGAAGTGCGGCGTACTTTGGCCTTATATATATGGTGTCGTTGTGTGGTGTGTATTTTTATGATTCAAGTTTTAAATTTATATTTTGCCGACTAAACCAAAAACAACACTTTAACGGGTAGTGTACACTGTCAGTAATAGTTTCGTGGTAAATAGGGTGTCGAACACTTGAAGCGATGTTAAATCTATCAATTTATTTATCTTGGTTATCTAATCTATGTTAATTCCATTCTATTCTAAACCTATGTTAAACCTATGTCAGTCCTAATCCTAGTTCTAACGGGAAAAGGGGGTTTTCAGCCTGAGAGACTAGCACGGTTTGGTTGGTGACGATAATCAATTCAAGGCACTTTAACCTACGCAAGCAAATTAACAGAAGATAAAAGAGCGGTTGAGCCAAATATTAGAAAACTGTATTAACCATTATTAATCTGATTAGAACGTTGGTTTGTTTATTTAGTGTAATGATTTCTTTTCTCGAGGTGGCATATCATTCTTAAGACTTAGGCGTTACATCATCCTAAGACCTAGACACATTAATTCTGTCACAATTAAAGCATCCGAACAAAGCATCCTTATTTGTAGATTATAATCTATCTTAGGGATTAAAGCAACGGTGATCTTGTTAAACCCTAGCTCATAGAGACTTTACCCACTTACTGCTTAACGAGAATTTATACACTATTAGTCCACTTGTCCAACTATCCAATGGAATCAAAACGTTATTTGTTGAATTATCTAGGTTCACCTGCTAGTCAACTTGTTCACTAAACTAAAGGCAATATTCGATTAACTAGTTAAGCCAGAAGCGTATCCTTAGCACGGATTTAGAAGGACAATATTTATGATCCTATGATTCTAGATGTATAAATCACTATATGGAGAGCTATCCCAGACTCTAGATTACTTAGTCTGTATCATTAGATACAGTTTAATGATAGGTCGCATACAAAAGCACGTAAACAAGTATAAATTGATAAACATAAACAAGCATTCAACGATAAATCAAGAAATCGAGATAAACAATACCAAACATTCAGATCTTCATAATAATAGTTAATACCCGAAGGTATTAGCCTTCAAACGTCATAATAAATACAAAAGCAATTATTTAGCCAAGGTAAACTAACCGAGTTAACAAATGATACAAAAATGTACGATTACTAAAGTATATGGAATTACAGATTGTCTCCTATGGACATTGGTTAGCGTTGCTCGGACCTTCTCTGCTCTTTTTTCTCTGAAAATTGTACTTTTATGGGGTTTAGGTATCGAGAATAGAATATAATTTAGCAAACCTAATTACTCATTTTTAGTTTTACTATTCTATAATTTGAAGTCGGTTCAATACGGCGTATCCAAAGGGTTGGATACGGCGTATTGGGGGTTTCTTGGGGTAGGGACCACACTTGATATCTACCAGAATCTTCACATACTATATCTTCAATACAGCGTATTGGTCTTCTCTGGATACAGCGTATTGAGCTTGTTTCCTTCGTGGTCTTTGGTGAGTGCAGGCACGGATACGTCGTGTCTTCCTTGATGGATATGGTGTATTGGTAGTCAGAATCATTAATCTTCAAAATATCTTCGTTTAAGCTCTAAAATGCGCGCCTTTTGCTAATATTCACCAAGTACTCCATAATTACTACAATTCTCAAATATAAACGATTAAGTAACAATTCTTTGCAATAACTATACAAAATGGGTTAATAACATGGGATAAATGATGCTATAAAATAGACGTTATTTGATGTCGTTAAATATCCCCCCACTTAAATCCTACTTGTCCTCAAGTAGCCTTTAGAAGTTTATAAAAAATATATCCCTAAGGATATTTTCTGTTAAAGCAATTATTTGATCTATTACAAGTACACAGCCAAACACCTCACGAAATAGAAAGATGAAAACACTCAAATCACTCAACTAATCTATGTGGTAGCATGTAACTAATTCGCTCAATTTCTCGGTCATGACGAGTATTCTATCATAAGCTTGGCAAGGATACACATCTCCACCACTAAAGCCAAGGAATAACAAGTTTATAGAGGTAAATATGGGTTTTTATGATAAGGTTAAGGGTTGATCATTCTACAATCTTTCACCAGAAGTAACACTCCAACAAGGCAGCTGAAGCACACATACATGGCCGTAATGACAGAATAGACATGTGTGTTCGATCACATCCTCATTCGAATTTAACCAACAGTTAGGATGAAGAATGATATAGGGTAGGGACCTTCTAACTTTCACTAAAAGTTGTAAACCAACGAGGCAGCTGAGACATGCATATATGGCCGTAATGACAGAATAGACATGCACGCTCGTACACATCCTCATTTGTGTAAAACCAGCGGCTAGTTGTTAGGAAAGAGAAGTAAATTGTTGTTAAATAAAAATTACGAAACAAATAGATTAAGTCTAAAATACAAGTTGCTATACACTTTTCTCGACCGTAACCATGATAAAGACACAACTATTTACAACGTCTTGATTCATAGATCAAAAGCAACAACCTAAGTTGGCGTTCTCGTAACGATCAACTTCCCAGTCATCCCTTACTTTACATACTATACAGGGTAAGTGGTGATATCTTCCACTTTATACAATACTCTACATCGTCGATTTGTAACAACGAATAATCGATCCTTCGTGTAATTCCTTCGGTTCTTGCTTTGCGAAACAATTATCTTCAAACTTTCTTTCTCTCTCTTTTCTCTCTCTTTTAAGATGTAAGGGTGTAACAAAACAAATAATTGGTGAAATTCCTAAAGGATTAGCTCTACAGGTTGTTCTAAGTGGATCTTCACTCTAAAGGAGAGATTGGAAAAGGGTTTATATGGGAGGTTAACTAACCGGTGTAGATAGTTAATAAACAACATGGATAGGCTTTTTGGGTGTAATCCTAAAAATTTACCAATTTAAACAAGTTACTCCAATTAAATCCATAATATTCATTATTGTGGTCTCGAGTGATATACCAAGGCCAATTTGTAAAAGTCACTACATCACCGCAACACTTAATTTGTTGTGGAATTTGGGTAAACATTTGGAGAAACGATAATTAAATCCTCACACTATTCTAACAAGGGTAATGTGTGCCGCGTTAATGTAACATGTAATTTTCACAACAGCATGCTTGATTTTTTAAATTTGAGCGATAATATAACATTTTATGTGAAAAATAGGACTAAGCATACTTTCTAATTCCCATCCCCCACTGAATTATACAACGTCCTCATTGTATAGATAAAACATTAAAAACGGAAATTAAAAAGAATTAGAATGAGAAAATCCCCTGATATTTGGCTCGTCAATGATTCGTCCACTGTAGGTTTGTATTAGAGCAAGTATTGCGTGTTGAAGCAACCTTCTAGACGTTTCAAGACATCCAACACTTTAAGATCTCCCAAGAATTCCAGAAAATATGCATTCCACCAACTTCGTCGATATTTCTTTCACGAGGTCCTGTATTAAACATAGGAAAAACGTGCATTCCTATCTTGGTATCTACGGTTAATTTAAACTAAACTAAACAAACTAAATACGAGTCAGTCTGGTGAATACGCCGTATCATGTACATGAATATGCCGTATTGCCAGAACTAACAATAATGTTTTTAAAGTGCATAAAAAAATAAAGACTGATAACATCCAGACAATCAATACGCCGTATGGTATGGAGCGGATACGCCGTATTGATGTCTGGGAAGACAGACTCGATAAAATTAAATAACAATCCTGGTTGTCTCCTGGGAAGCACTTTTGTTTACAGTAAAGTCTTTAAGTTAGACTTGTCTTTAGCTTCTTTTCACCATTCCATCTCATGCACGCTAATGTGCCTGCGTGTGAGCCATTCTTCCGTCTTCTCATCTCGGATGTAATCGGGTCCTAAGTTCAAGACTCCTTTGTAGAACCCTTTTAACTTTTGGTATGCGAGCGTGATTTCATTCATCTCATCTTTCTCACTTACCTTCAGTAATGGTGGGATTTTGTTGCATTTCTCATTATTGTGGTGTTTAAACCTCGGATGTGATCGCACCATTTGGTAAGTTACTTCATCATTACCATTGTAAATGGTAATCATTCCTTCAAACCGTCTTGCTTTAATTCCAACTTCTCTTAAGAACGGTTCGCCAATAATAACATCGCCATTCCTTCATCACGATAAGCATTCATATATTCTAAAACTGCAAAATCCGTCACAACAGAAAAGGTTCCAACAAAAATAGGCACATTCATTAAGGATCCTACAACATTATCCCCTTTATACACCATCTTATCTTTCATTATAGAGTTATGAAACTTTTTGGACATCACATTGACGTATAATTACAGGAAGAAGTTGACGTGTGTAAATTCAAATCCTATCATGCATGAAAACTTTAAGTTGTGGGCACAATCTATGTGGATTTTCTTATCATGGTCGCAATAACTAGGGTAATCATCAATTCAAGTATCAAGATCCTCATCCCTAGTTCTAAATTCCTCAATTACCTCACCTTCCTCAATGGTTGGCATTAAATCATCACCTTGATTTCTCCTAAGTTCTAATGGTTCATTTAGATCATATAATTCGATGTAATATCCATTCAAAGGGTCTAATGATCTATTAATCACCAAAGTCTCTCCCATTAGCCTAGCTTCTAAATCAAACTCCATTCTTTCTCTTAAACTTAGCATATAGACCCTCTTAATTAAACTAATAGCAGGTTTAACACTTTAAGATCCTCAAGTTTCTCGAACTCTCCTTTGATAACCTTTGTCATTCTTACTGAAAAATATCCAGAAAATTATCAGTAGAACCAGCTAGAAAAAGGTGTTAAAAATTTTGAACTATAAGTTCGAGAATGGAAGAGAACTATATCAGATGATCGATACGTCGTATTCAATTTAAGTGAATACGCCGTATTGATCTTTTGAACGAATACGCTGTATTGGCCAGAAAGTTGGATACGGAGTATCCGATGAAAGTTGATATGTCGTATCAGGTTATCAACCAGAACAATGTATTGAGAAAAACAGTTAAATATGCAAACAATTAAACACACATATACAAAATTTACAGAATATACAAGAATATACACTAATCTAAATTACACTACTCCTAAGGGGTTAGATCTAATCTAATGTTAAAAACCAAAATATCAAATAAAAATCAAGATTAATTCTCACTCTCCGGCAACAACGCCAAAAACTTGATGTGTCATTGTGTGGTGTATATTTTTATGATTCAAGTTTTAAATTTATATTTTTCCGACTAAACCAAAAACAACACTTTAACGGGCAGCGTACCCGGTCGGTAGTAGTTTCGTGGTAAGTAGGGTGTCGAACACTTGAAGCGATGTTAAATATATCAATTTATTAATATCTTGGTTATCTAATCTATGTTAATTCTATTCTATTCTAAACCTATGCTAAACTTATGTCAGTCCTAATCCTAGTTCTAACGGGAAAAGGGGGTTTTCAGCCAAAGAGTCTGGCACGGTTTGGTTGGTGACTATAATCAATTCAAGGCACTTTAACCCACGCAAGCAAATTAACAGAAGATAAAAGAGCGGTTGAGCCAAATATAAGAAAATGATATTAACCATTATTAATCTGATTAGAACGTTGGTTTGTTTATTTAGTGCAATGATTTCTTCTCTCGAGGTGGCATATCATTCTTAAGACTTAGGCGTTACATCATCCTAAGACCTAGACACATTAATTCTGTCACAATTAAAGCATCCGCATAAAGCATCCTTATTTGTTGATTATAATCTATCTTAGGGATTAAAGCAATGTTGATCTTGTTAAACCCTAGCTCATAGAGACTTTACCCACTTACTGATTAATGGCAATTTATACACTAGTAGTCCACTGTCCAACTATCTAATGGAATCAGAATCTTATTTGTTGAATTATCTAGGTTCACCTGCTAGTCAACTTGTTCACTAAATCAAAGGTAATATCCGATTAACTAGTTAAACCAGAAGCGTATCCTTAGCACGGATTTAGAAGGATAATATTTGTGATCCTATGATTCTAGATGTATAAATCACTATATGAAGAGCTAACCTAGACTGTAGATTACTTGGTCAGTATCACTAGATCTAGTTGAATGATAGGTCGCATACAAAAACACGTAAACAAGTATAAATTGATAAACATAAACAAGCATTCAACGATAAATCAAGAAATCGAGATAAACAATACAAAACATTCACATATTCGTGATAGGCAACTAATCACATACTTCAAATAAGTAACGTCTAATACAATAAATTACAAGTTGAGGTTAATTTATTTTAAGCTATACATACGAGTATACGACTATCATATACGATGTTGTAAGTCTAGAACAAATATACTATTTTTGGTATATATAAATTCATATTTGTGTTTTCAAGAAGTGAATATAAAGCTATGGATGTTGGAGGAAATAAATGGGTTGCGTACAAAGAACCTTAGCATTTGGTGCCAAAATCCAACGTGGCATGAATAGTTGATTGTTGCAAAAAGTTTCAGTTGCGGCGGCCACAAGTTTTGGAGAGTCTCATTCATTCCTATTCTTTGCATCCAGACACAAATGACCTACCTTATCGTACGGATATTCCTAAATCCAAACTTTTTTTCCAACTACATATCAATTTTTTTTAAAAACAGTATATTAACTAAGTGAAAAACCGCTATTAAATTACCCTTATATACATAGCGGAGCAAACGACATCGTTTTAAAAGGGTAAAAACAATGTCGTTTTGGGTGGGTTGGGCCGGTTGTGACTGGGCTTGGTCCAAACGACGTAGTTTAGGGGTGGAACAATGTCGTTTTGGGATGTTTAATCCCGTTTAATATTTTAAGTGAGCAAACAACGTCGTGTTGATGTTTTGGTGGGATATATATATATATATATAAAGTGTCGTTTGGTGAGATATATAGATGAGCAAATAAAAGGGGTTTACACACACGGTTCAGAATCAACACGCACACATAAATTGCATGTAAGTATTAGCTTTTTGTTTGCTTTGTTGACGATGCTATCTCGAGTTTTGATTTTTTGATTTGGTCGTGTAAACTTTTTATTGTTTTAGGGGTTTTGGTTGTGACGATAAGTATAACATACGATAAGTATAGCATACATACTAAAAAGTATGGCTAAAGTTCGTAAGTGACATTAACTGTTAAGATATAGATGTTGCATGTTGTATTTATACTATTTTTTTATCTAAAAATAAAGTGGTTGCATGTCGCGATTTTACGGTTATTTTTAGATATAATTTAGATGCGATTGTTGCATTCTTTGATTTTGTTGTTAATTTCATTAAAATACGTTTCGTGATTTGCATGATGTAGCTGGTAATTAAGTTGTAATTTTGGCTTTTAGTTTGATTGAACGGGGTGGATATGTAATTTTGCGACGTTGGGTAGGTCCGGTTTGAACAATGCTGCTTTGGCTGTGATGATTTGGTCATCCGGTGAGTTGTGGTTTTGGCTATGCAAAAAGCTGGATGGTAGAAATTGCAACCGTCTTTTGCAGCCTCCATAGTAAACCAATGAGTTGTAATTTTGTTGTCGTAATAACGCCTTTGCCGAAACTGTAGGCTGCTTTATGACCAGTGTAACATCTAAGACTAATTAGATGTGTCATTAGAACCTGGAACTAAATTACGGTATGAACAATGCTGCCTTGACTGTGATGATTTGGTCATCCGGTGAGTCGTAGTTTTGGCTATGCAAGAAGCTGGATGGCTGAAATTGCAACCGTCTTTTGTAGCCTCTACGATAAACCAATGAGTTGTATATTTTCTATCGTAAAAACGCCTTTGTCGAAACTGTAGGCCGTTGTTGGTGCAACATTGACTATGATCTCTTTCATGTTTTAACGATGACAAATAAAAGTTCGCAAAATGTAAAATAACAAACAATAGCCAAAATCCGGAAAAACGGATTTGTGAAACTGGCACGTTGGGCACGCGTCAACGCGCCACTCACGGTATTCGTTTTTACGGATTTTGTTTTATTGGCTTTCCTCTTACCCGAGACATGTGAAAACTTCAATAAAGGTATGTATATGATATTTGAGCGTTTGGGAACACTCCAAATGAGGCTTGGACTTAGAGAGGAGCAAAAACGAATCATCCTTTTTCAACAAAACGCCAACTCAATTGTTTTATCAAGCGCTTCTAGCCAAGGCCAAAACTTCTTTCTAAACCTAGTACGAACATACTTTCAACATACCATGAAACGAAAGTATTCGTTTGACCTAAATCCGGATTTACGTTGTTCCTAATCACGTAACGGGTTTAACTCCTTTATTAGTCAAACTAAGTCAAAGGTCACTTTGCGTAAACGCATCCTTTCCTGTTATGGGATATGCTTTACTTGAGATGCAAAACACTTAGCTTGTTTGCATCAAGATGATTAGTAATCAAATCCATTATTGATTATCATGGATTAAGTTCAAGTGACTAAATGAGTTTGCGTTATATGGAGGGTAATCATACTTTATCTTTTTCTTACCTCCTTACTTATAAATGATTTATAAACTCACACATGTATTCCTCACATGTCCTCCCACACATACAAGATGTTTTTACAAACTTCCACATTACTCTTTACACCATTTCTATACCATACTTCCTACAACACATTCTTTCTAATCATTTGTCAAACCCTTCTTACCTCAACAAATGATTAAACATTCCATTCTACAAACATTATATACACTTCCCCAAATAATTCCATAATCACGTTTGCCCACTATTTTCTCTCTTATTGGCAAAGTGATTATCAACTCAAATCAATCATTTGATTTCACATTTATCACCATCATGTTCATACCTCTAAAAACCTACACAAGATTTAACCTTCCTCACTTAAACATTCCTGATTCTTATCTTCACATGGGACAACTCACATTCTCTTACACCATTGTATCTTGTGTACTTGTTTTCCTCCAACATTCCAACATAGGCTCATATTAATCATATCAAAACATTCTCCACCACATATCTCATATTCATCATCTTCTTCATTTGAATTTCACACACACACACACACACACACACACACTCTCTCTCTCTCTCTTCTATCCTAACTCTTGATCATGCCATCTCACCAATCCAACTTACCTTATCACTCACACTCTCTCAAGATTGAAATTCAAATTACAGACACAAACATACTCTTCGATCTTTACCATTGATCATGCTACTTCACCAATCCAACTTACCTCATCACCATCTCATCTCTACCATTGATTTTAAATGTGATCATAGGCTCATTTCCATCACATCAACATCACATCATGCCAACTCATATACAACTCATTCTTATCCCTTCTTTTATTACACACATGTGTAAATACAATTTGAAATTCAAATTTCAAATCTCCTTCATAACATTCACACTTCCTCTCCAAGTTTAGCATATTCTTGGAAAATATTCCTGTGTACCCTAACTAAGTTCTCAAACCATGGGTAGTTTCTAACTAGACCAATTACCTTGGAGGAATACCAAAAATGCCCTTGTCCGATAGTTCTTTTCTATCTCTTTGATATCGAACAAACGGCCCCTTAATATCTTTTAAACACTTCACAAATGCTTTTATCAAATGGCTATTTGAGTTGGTTGATCTTGAGTGCAAGAATGATT
The DNA here is from genome assembly GCA_026074375.1 of Tanacetum coccineum. Lineage (NCBI taxonomy): Eukaryota > Viridiplantae > Streptophyta > Magnoliopsida > Asterales > Asteraceae > Tanacetum > Tanacetum coccineum. The sequence continues at coordinate 26,757 of BQNB010009160.1, forward strand.
AAAAGGTCATAGCGTGAAGTACAATTGGGGGTTTCACAAGTGCAGGTATTTAAAACGCCGAAATCTCAAAGAAAATACTCCGAGAATCTGGCACGCTAGCCACGCGCTGACTCGTAGGCAACACGCCACTCGCGGAGTATTTTTGCACCCTTAGGATTTTTGGCCTATAAATACCCACCATTGGCCTTTGTATTCCTCACCTCTTGCAAACATTCTTTCCTCTCTTTTCTCTTCTCTTATCCTCTAAGTCTAACATCTAAGTGTTCTAATCTTCTCATCTTATCATTTTATTGAAGTGAACACATCTCCACAAGAGAGCAACATAAGTACCTAATCCATACTTGTGTGTTACGTCGAGGGTCTTCTTTCTTATACCCTTTATATTAGAATCGAGGCTCTAGGCTAGGTTAGGGATTGATTCTTAAATCAACTATCTTTCAATTTGGTTGTAAAGGAAAGTCTTGTATCTGAGAGATCAAGCCTAGATCATTGAGGATATAGTTGGGGTTTGGTAAACTTCCGAAGGGAAGTCTTTAGAGATCATAAGTTAAGTCGAATCACGAGTTCTTAGGGGTGGATTCCGAGGGCAAAATACCATAGGTAGTAACTCTTCTTTGTGAGCGCCGATCTTTGTGCATATCGGTAGAGTTAAATTGTAATATGGTTTATACTCCACCATATGGATTATACTAGGAATAGTATAGGTGTCGTGGATTTGCAACTGGACGTACAGAAGGACTAAACCCCCCTTCCCGAACCAGTATATATCGTGGCGTCTCTCTCTCTATCTCTATCTAATTATTGTTTCTTTGCAAAGTAGATCATCACACCACTCTGTTCCTTCGAGACTTGAAGTTTTGTAAACTTCGAAGAAGTTAAGAAACCCGCATTCACCCCCTCTACGATTGTCACACCCCCAAACGGGGCCTGGTCGGAATACACGTATCCGGGGGCGTGACGTCATAATACACATCACACAAGATACAAAGAACGACCTCTAAGGGTACGTTTAAAAATCCAACATCTCACTTAGTGATAAACAGATGTATATGAATCAAGTGAATGAAACGTCACGGATAAGCGCAATGACTAAAATCTAAATATGGGCGTTTTATGAGTACTATGTACTTAATATACTACATCACAATGTTATATAGTTACACACACACCGTTAATAGGCTTTGTTTAGTTTTTAAAATGTCAAAATCAATGTTTTAACCGTAATTTAATGAATAATGGTGTTTGTATTTGTATTTCTGTTAAAATAAAGGGTCGATTTTTGTCTAACATTTGATTGTTTGTTAATAATACATGTTTTAATATTATTATTGATTATATAATTATATTATATAATTGGTTTAATTGTTTTTATAAAATAGTGCACAAAAGTGAAGATAGTGTATACGGTTTTATAAACCTTGTATCGTTATCGTTTTAACTCCGTTTCAAGTGTTTCTTATGTCTACGGTTTCGTATTAAGAAAATCTATCAAAATATTATATTTATAATATTTATGCCCTGCTGAAACGTCAGTTCTTAATTGTTTTTATAAATTATATTAAAACTACTTTTATATTTATTTAATCGTCGTAACCTTCCAAAGTCATAACTTACTCATATTTAATCCGTTTCGCTTGTTCTTTATATGTATGGATTCGTATTTGAAAAGCCTAATCAAATTTTATATTTATAATATGGTTTCATACTGTTATGAACAGTAACAGTAAGTGAAAGTTTATAAAAATATTTTTATATCTTTAATTATTGAAATCGTATTTTAATTGTATCTCGTTCGTTTTAATTCGGTTTTTAGTGATTCTTATGTCCACGTCTTCGTAATTAAAAGTTCTAATTATGAAAATTATTTCCCAATAGTATACTGTCGTGAACAGTAACTTATTTTTATAAATTTACTTTTATAAAAATACTTTTTAACTTAAACATGTAAATAACGTATCACCTTCATTTTAAATCCGTTTTTCGAGTTTCTTACATGTTTGGATTTGTCCTGAAAAGTAATATCTTTATAAAATATCTTCCTTAATATATCATATCTGAAATAGTAAATATTTTTGTAAAATAACTTTTATAAAAATACTTTTATCTATTTAATTATTGTAAACTTAAAAATGTCATATCTCCTTCGTTATTGCTCGGGTTTTTCAAGTTTCTTATATGCTTACGATCCTTGTGATAAGTACTAATTGAATAAAATATAAAATGTATACCCTTATACAAGAATTCTACAGTAGGTTATCAAATTTATGTGTTTTATGATTAATAAAACAAGTTTTATAATTCCTTTTATTTAGAAACTTTGCACCATTCTTTCACCAAGTGTTATACCATATGTTAGCCTCAATTTATTGAGTCGAACAAGGATGCTCGGTCACTCTACGATGGAGCTTCGGTCTTTATTTAGTTAATGTTGTAATAAAATATTATCGGGAATCTGGCTCGATAGTTAATCTAATATTGTATATGTTTCGGGTTTAATCCCAAGCAAAACCCGAGCCCGGGTCCTAGTTAAATATCCCGCGCGTCACTTTTAAGTGTCGGGGGTATATAAGGAACTTTTCCACTTGGAAAAGTTAGTTGTTAAGTTGTTCAAAAATATCTAAATATATCTTTTCTTTTCTCTCTCATTTCTCTCTCCTCTTTCTCTCTCTAAACAACTCAATCTCTCTTTCTCATTTCTAGTTCCGATTCGTGATCGATTGTATGAAGTGAAGTGTTATTGGGATCCTACAATTGGCATCAGAGCTACGTGTGGATTCGTGGTTTGATCATGTGGTTAAAACAAGATCAATTCGGTGGTGTAATTTTGAAGAAAAAAAATCAAACCCGAATTTTTGTGCTTAGATGTGTGATTGTTTATGTTATTAAGCAAGATCTAGACATAAGGTAGCTAATTGTGCAAGAGAAATCAAGTTAAAAGGTCAAAAAGGGTGATTATAAGGCGATTTTTGGTGGAAAAAATCGTATATTTCGTCGTTGCGTTTTGACTCTCTGGCAAACTTCTTGTTGCGTTTTGATTTTCTTCATGTTGCGTTTTGATTTTTTTCATGTTGCGTTTTGAGTTTTCTTCATGTTGCGTTTTGAGTTTTCTTCATGTTGCGTTTTGAGTTTTTTTTTCATGTTGCGTTTTGAGTTTTCTTCATGTTGCGTTTTGAGTTTTTTTGTGTTGCGTTTTGACTTTTTAAGTTGCGTTTTGACTTTTTTTAGTTGCGTTTTGACTTTTTAAGTTGCGTTTTGACTTTTTAAGTTGCGTTTTGATTTTTTTTGGGTTTGGTATTGCGTTTTGCTACTACGTTTCAGGTACATTGAAGACTTTTATATACTGAATCTAAACGTTATGCTGCCCAAATTTCGAGAAATCATTTGTCAAGAAATATTGTGTGAAGAAAAGGGTTTCAGTAAAACAGCGATAACTTTTGATCCGTAAGTCCGTTTCAGGCCCGTGACCTCTCAAATCGAAGAGAAAAACGAGACGGATCACGCTGTAACCACCCATTAGCTGGTTAAGGATTTTTCAAGGCCCAAAACACTCGTTTACTATGATTTTTTGACATTTTTCAGTTTTTTGGAATTTGTGTTAGACTTCTATTTTGTTCTAGCTCACGGCCCATCTGTATTTTAAGGCCCGTTTAAGTTTGGGTGAGCCTATTTAGAACAAAACAACTTTAACCCTAAGCCAGAAAATTATCTGTATTTTAGACCAATTAATATTCATTGGCCGCTGATTCCGAATCAAATCATTCACGATTTTCTATTGATTTTGTAAAAATCCCCGTTAACTCTTTACGGTTTTAATCAATAGACTGTAAAATCCACTTGTGAACGTGACCTGCCTACAAGACCACAACTTCAATCACATCATATCCACTTAAGATCCTACAAATCTTTTACACTTCACAATACACGATAAAATGGAAAAGAAAGATACCTTATCTTCGTGTTAATTCCGGAAAAACAACAAAATGCAAACTTAATTCAAGATAAATCAAAAGCAAGTTGCATGGTATCTTTTCAACAACTTCATTCACACCTCAAGTGTCTTTCAAACAACGACTTAAAAGGAAGTCGAACCGAAGAGGGATTCAAACGCGCATTTGCAACACTCTTTGGTCAAGATCTAGAGACTTTCACGGGCACAATGTTCCTGTACATGGATCAACTACACGCAAACTTGGCAACGAAAGAATTTTAGAGAGATTGGATCCATGTCTGCTTTTAATAGTACTCCAGACACGTTTCAGATGTTCATCATATCTTATTGTAAAGTCACGGTTTTTATTTGGTATGATGAATATGTTGACATGGACACGCAACAAATTCACTAAAATACACTCGACTCGATATTCCACAGAATTCCGTTGACACACTGTTCCAACAATCGGAATTGTTAAGAGTCGTTTGGTGAAAGGCTCTAACATAATGAGTATGAAAGCAGGGTGAATGAAAGACAAATCCAGACAACAGAGGAAAAGACTGATACGAGTAATGCATTGGATGCTAGTTCAGTTATCATTGAAAGCAATAGGACAGAATCAAAAGAGCAGGATACAAGCAGCAGATCAGGGAATGATGCACATGTTGATGATGCAGATATCAGACCCATATATAATGAAGAGCCAATGGCTGAGGTACAAACGACTGCTGAAATCAATATCTTTGCTACAGGACAACAACATACTGAGCAACCTGAATTCAATAATGAAGGAAAGGTTGACCAGAATGCTGAACAATGTCATGACATACGTCCTTTGCCTGCTAAATTAACTGATGACAAGACAATTGAACTCTCAGATCAATCACTCGAGTCTGAAAATGTTTGTCTCAAAAAGATCGTTGCCCAGTTTCAAAAATATTTTGGAAAACTCGAAGCACATTGTATCAATCTTGAACTACAATTACAAATGGAAAACAATGTTTTAAAATCAGGGCAACAAAGTCAATTTTTGAAAGAAAAAGGTAATGAAGCCAAGGTTAAAAATGACATCGATGTAATTGAAAACAATAAAATCGAAATTGGTACATAGTGTGGCTAAATTACTCGCATGAGTAAGAGCAGTTACATAAAGAAATGAGCACTTAAAACAGGACTTCAAAGATCTTTATGATTCTTATCAAAAGGACACGAGTTCAGACCAAAACCAGAATGGACTCTTAATGGAACAACTGAACAAAATAGGTCTAACGGAAAATGTGTGATGACTAGCTCAGATTTAGAAAAAGGGGTTTGCAAATTTGCAGCATTAAAAAAAAATGAGTTAAGGAAAACTAACAGGAAATTGTGTAATACTAAGTTTGCAAAAGCCCATCATTCTTGGGAAAAACCCTCGGTGGTCTACAATCAAAAAACAATCCTATGTTACGACAAACCGATGCTGTTTAAATCTAAACTGACCTAGAATTTCTAAACCACGGTTTGCCTCCCAACGTTGATGTGAACAACGATATTTGTCAAAACGAGTCACTAACTCAATTTGCCAATAATGGGAAGAGAATCTGCCCCTGCAAAACCTTATCACATGATTGCACCAAGCTCATCTAGGTATAGCTCAAACGACATTGTTCAATAATCACTACTAGAGGAAGCTAAGAAAAAGACACATAAACACTCTAGGATCCCTAGAAATTTTTCTGACTCCAAACATTTTGTTTGCTCGACATGTCAGAAATGTGTCTTTAATGCCAATCATGACGCTTGTGTAATAAAATTCCTGAAAGAAGTCAACTCGCGTGCTAAGGTTCCATCAATAGACAACAAACAGAAAACCAAACCACTCTAGAGCAAAATAGGGTTGCAACGAAACCAAAAACAGACAGATCCAAAAGACATTAGGGTTTTCAATCAAAAAGACTACCACTGTGCATGAGAAAACAACAAGTCCTAGATCTTGTCTTAGGTGGCAACCAACGGGTAGAATTCTCAAGACTGTTTGTCTTAGATGGGTTCCAACAGGAAAGACATTCGCCTCTAGCACAACAAAGGTTGAAAGTGAACCCCCAATGTACAATGTCGATATCCTAACCCAATGTGAAAGCGAACAAGCTTCTTAATTCAGTCAGGTACTCTCTTAAGTACAGGTACATCGTTTCTATCCTATAAAGGAAGGACTCAGAGTTTTGGTTGCGAAAACGAAAAACATATTCAGAAAATGGGCTTCAAGAATTTTGATCTGATGATCTCTACTAAATGACGTTTTGAACGCAGCAGTTCAAGCCTGGTCATACAATGTCTAAAAGTCGTTGGATCGCTAGCAGTATCAAGCCTCGGTTACATTCATGGAGATGACGTCTGTTCACATCAGTTCAGGCCTCGTTCTTCATCAAATGACTTTTGATCAAAACAGTTCAGAACTCGGAATTCACGACCACAGCAATGAACGGTCAAGTTCAAAGCTGGTTCCAAACGTTGTTCCTCAAGCAGACAAAAGAACTACATCACGACAAGAGTTGGAATTACTATTCCACCATCACTTTGCAATTTGCTGAGGAATACAGGTAATATATATACAAATAACTAAATCTGAAAAATGGAGAAAATTTCAAAAAGATCTTCTGGACATGTCTCTTGGTATCGATACATTTACTTGCTTAGAAATGTCGTTATTAAACCTTGACACGGGTGTGTAAATGATGTTGAGCGAGAGTTTCAAATAGTTTCCAAAACTGTCATTTCTAATTTTCCTAAAGGCTTAGGTGCAAATGTCAAGTACATAACCGGATTTCATATAAAGGAATCGGTCTTATAACTTATCCTAACAACGAGAAAAATTAAATTTCTCGTTCTTGGAGCTGTTTTACAAGACATTCAATGGTTTTTAGATCAAGAAAAAGGAAATAGTGTACGTTTCAGGTGCGCTTACTCTTACCGTTAGAAGGAGAAGCCTTAAATCTGGTTTTTCAAAAAGTTGAACACAATTTTTCAAAGAATTTCTCGATGACAATTCATAATCTTTCAAAATTGTGTGTTCAACACTCCAACCCTCACAGTGTTTTCAAAAGACAACAATTTCTCAATTGGTCCTATTTTTGAGGGGGAGTTTTTCAAAAAACAAAGTTTTAATGTTCTTGGATACATCATCAACGACCATTCTTATGTATTCAAAACATTATCAAAAAGTTCCAAACCATTCATGCTGACCATATTTTCTCCCACAGATTTTTCAAGACATATTTTAATCACAAGGTATTTCAAAAACTAAGTGTTTATTATTTAAAATAAGGGGAGAAAATGTAATTAAAATATGATCTAATCGACTCAATGTGCTGAACAGAAAGAAAAGGTTTTATGGTTCGATCTTATACCCAACAACATCTTAATTTCACGACGATTCTGAAGTCATAAGGTGGTTAGGTTAGGAATCAATCCTATGATCCAACCAGAACCGGAGTAGATTACCCTAAGGGTAATCCAAAGGTAGAAATAGCAGTCCTTTGGTATGATTGGAGATGAATTATATATGGGATTAATTGACGACTAGATTATAAATTAAAAATAAAAAAAAGGGGGGATAACAACTGGACAATCACAACTATGTTGGTAGATAATGACTGTTTGGGAGCATTGAAGGGCGTTGAAGAATTTAAAAATGAAATGTATGGGATTAAAGGGTCTAAAGAAAGATAGCCCTCCACTCAACTTAAGGCAAGGAGAAACCGGTCTAATACATATGCTGTCAGAATCAACAAGTTGCATTGCTGACATTGAAAACGACATTCTTTGTACCAGTGATGCACGCGCAACCCTTCCCGCCATTCGGTTCCTACTTAACAGAAACTTTGACTCATTTGTCACGGAGATACACACGTTAGCTATTGACATCTCTATTTCGAGATTGTGATATTGATAGTGGCAATATGCTCCCAGCCTCCGAGTACTAAAACCAAAATGCACTAATCGAGTCTAGAGCCAAGAGATCAATAAAAATCTCGTTAGGACACATTCCATTTCAAACACTTGTTGAACATCATCAGGTTCACAAGCTGTTATCAAGAGTCCTACGCAATATCATTGTGATATTTGCCAGAACATCCGAGTGATACTATAAGTATTCACAATGAAGATGGAAATCCTGCTTGAGTCAACATCAAACAAGCTCTTGGTAGGTGACTTGCGAGATTCTATATGAATCAAACTTGTGACAACTGGATATCGATTTGGTCCAGTAAATGAATTGACGTGATATAAATTTTGATAAAAACATGACACTCTCGATGTGTTACAAAAACTCTTTAACGAGTGACACGTCGATTGATTTTTAAATCAATTTTCTCGTTTATCACTAACGTAAACCTGCAGGTCAAACGGTGGTAACGGCAACCTCAATCCCATTCAAATGCTCAATCTATGAAGACATACTATCTAGAAAGCTCAAGATTTAAAGACAAAGACTTCCGCAAACTCTGATTTGAAGCTTTCAAGATAATGCAAAAGTATGAGCATGTAGTGTTCAAAGCATAGATCGCAAGATGGAAAGACGGATAAAGACAATGACAAAGATCAAAGTCAAGATCGCCAAAGCATGAAGAACAAGCCTACAAAAGATAACGAATACAAAGGACCAAGAAAACACTCGAGCTTAAATGGACCAAAAGCAATTCTCATGATTCATAAAGAGTGTAACAATGGAACACAACATGGGGGAGATTGTTGCTAATTTATTGGTCAATAACGTAAGCTCGTACCCGTGTTCAGACCTACTTCGGGGATGTTTTTTTTTTTTTTTTGTTTTTAAAACCCCTTGGGTGGTTTCCCCCCCACCTTTTCTGATAGTCAATTTATTGAGTTTTTCGAACAAGGAAAGCTCGATCACTTTTTTTTTTCTTTTGTTTTTTTTACGGGGGGGGGGGGTATGGGGGGGGGGCTTCGGTCTGTATATTTAGTTAACGTTGTAAATAAAATATTTTCAGGAAATCGGGCTCGATAGTTAATCTAATATTGTATATGTTTCGGGTTTAATCCCAAGCAAAACCCGAGCCCGGGTCCTAGTTAAATATCCCGCGCGTCACTTTTAAGTGTCGGGGGTATATAAGGAACTTTTCCACTTGGAAAAGTTAGTTGTTAAGTTGTTCAAAAATATCTAAATATATCTTTTCTTTTCTCTCTCATTTCTCTCTCCTCTTTCTCTCTCTAAACAACTCAATCTCTCTTTCTCATTTCTAGTTCCGATTCGTGATCGATTGTATGAAGTGAAGTGTTATTGGGATCCTACACCATATTTCTAACATATATTAAGTCTTATAAATGTCCACAATACTTGTCCAAATGAAATCCATGTCCTCATGACTTGTAAATAAACCTTCAACACATTTTAATTTGTAAACTATCTATATAATTTATTTAACACTTATACCAAGCATGTACTTTTATTTCAAGTATTACTTCACCATGTACATAAGTGAATTCGAATTATATAAACCTCAAAATACTTCATATATCACAAAAATGAATCTAGGTGGTGTTTAACATATATAACAAGCATGTACACTAAGATAATGAATGAATGAATGAATCTTAAATTAGACCTATAGGCAAGAGATGTGTGAATTATGAACACAAGATAAAAACCTATAACCAAGGCTTCCTAAATCTAAAACCCTAATCTAGAAAAACCCTAAATATGTTTTTTGATTAATCCTGTTAAAACCCAAAATCCTAAGCATGCAATAACTTTGAGTAACTTAAATGATCTTAGAATGAACACTAGAATACTTGGAATGCTTTGGAATCAAAAATAAAATGAAACCCTAGCCTATAATTTTGAGTCGTGGGTTTTGAGATTATTTTGGGAGAGTATTATTTGTTTTTCTTGTAAATGAGAAGAGTATGAGTTAGTTATCATAGGACTTACTATTTATGGAACTTGGAAGGACCTTTTATACAAACCTTAAGCTAAATTTTAAAACCCATGGGATGTAGTAGTTTAGGGTACATTGCAAAAGGCTTCTCCTCCTCCCAAGACCCATACATGGTTCAAAATGGTGCATAGGGTACCTTGATGTGCCAATTTATGGATATGTGGGATTTAGGGTACATAAGTGTAAGGTTATGAGTTGTAAAGTATAACTTTAGTGGGGAGTTTTGGTTTTATTTCATATACATACATGTTGGATCTGGTTTTCTTTGCTTACAAGTAGAAAAGGAATTAATTTTTATGTATTGGGTATAAAAGTGGGTATTGGTTTGAGTATAGATAGGTATAGGTGCTTCCGGGTATGCCCGAATGTAATTTATTGCGAAATGTAAGCGTTTTACGTAACCAATAAAAATAAATTATGAAAAGTTTCTTTAACATCTATACTCTTAATTAATCATTATCACTTGCTTGACGTAAATTTTATTTGTTTGGTTTCCTGATTTTTTACGATGAATGTTGATTTTTAGTTTACGTGATTTAACTATAAGATAATAATTAAAAGCGAATGCGTAAAACCCTAAAAATAAATAATGAAAATAATTGAGTCGGGAAATGACCTAAAAATGTGAAATGTTACAGTCTCCACCCGTTAGAAGAGCCTTGTCCTCAAGGCTCAAGTTGCAATAATTGGTCTTCGCGTTCCCACGTGAACTCAGGACCTCTCCTTGAGTTCCATCAAACCTTGAAAATTAGGATACGACTTTGTTTTCAACCGTTGACCTCTCTCGATCATTGAACTCTATAGGTTCCTCACTCAAACGGAGCTTGTCCCAATGGAGCCTTCCATCGGAAAGGCTAATGGTTCGTCAAAATAACATTTCTTCAGGTTGGATACATGAAACATATTGTGAACTCTGCTCAACTCTTGAGGAAGCTCAAGCTTGTAAGCAACGGTTCCAATCTTTTCCAGCACCTTGAAAGGTCCAACATATCTTTAGGCGTTATACTTCCCATTTTCCAAAATGTACGACCCATTCCAAGGTGATGAAATCTCTTGAAGAGCATCACTTTATCCCCAACTTGGAACTCCATCGGCTTACGCTTTAAGTCGGCGTAACTCTTTTGCCGGTCACGAGCGGCTTGCATTCTTTGCTTGATCTGAATGACCTTCTCAGTTGTCTCCTGGACCATTTCTGGACCATTTCTGGACCGGTAAGTTAAACTTGTCCGACCTCGGCCCAACAAACAGGTGGAACGGACACTTCGTCCGTATAAGTGCCCGAATGGTGCAGCCTTGATTGCTAGAATGACTTAATGTTGTGTTAGAAAATTCAACTAGTGGCAAATGTCTAACCCAACCATTTCCAAAGTCGATCACACAAGCACTAGCATATCCTTGAAAGTTTGGATAGTTCTCTCGCTTTGCCTATCAGTCTGCGGATGGTACGCAGTACTCATATCCAAGTTAGTACCCAAAGCCTTCTGAAGTGATCTCTAGAAATTTGATGCGAATCTAGGGTCACGATCACAAATGATCGAGATATGTATTCCATGCCTCGTAACTACCTCCTTCAGGTACATTCTCGCCAATTTCTTTATGGAATCAGTCTCTCTCATTGGTTTAAAGATTGCGGACTTTGTAAGTCGGTCAACAATCACCCAAATGGTGTAATTTCTTGCTGAATGACTTAGAAAGCTTTATGATCATAATTCCATATTGATATTATCCCACTTTTATTGGGGTATCTCGGGTTGTACTAACAAACCCGATGGCCTTTGGTGTTCAGCTTTGACTTTAGCACACGTCAAACATTTGCTAACATAGGTGGCGATGTCGGCCTTCATATTGGGCCACCAATATAGCTTTTTCATGTCCTGGTACATCTTGTCAGAACCCGAATGGATGGAGTATTTTGATTTGTGGGACTCGTGCATGATCACAGTCCTCAAGTCACCATAGTATGGCAACCAACTCCTGCCATTTAAGGATAAGGTTCCGTCAGTACGGGGTTCTAACTTTTCCTTTGGTATATCCTTCCTGATCATACCTCCTACATCTTCGTTCTTGAGATTATCTGGTTTCTGTGCTTCAGTCTGAGCATTTAAGATTTGTTTGGGAAGATCCAAACTAATAGTCATACCTAAATCTTGGACTCTTAATGGTTTAATTCGCTCTTTCCTGCTCAAAGCATCAGCAACAACATTTGCTTTCCCCGGGTGATAACGAATCTCACAATCGTAATCACTGAGCAACTCTAACCAACGACGTTGCCTCATATTCAACTCCTTTTGGTCAAGTATGTGTTGTAGACTCTTATGATCTGTGAACACCGTACACTTGGTTCCATACAAGTACTGCCTCCAAATCTTTAGAGCAAACACCACTGCACCAAGTTCCAAATCATGAGTAGTATAATTCTTCTCATAAATCTTCAACTGTCGTGATGCATAAGCAATCACCTTCTCGTTTTGTATAAATACCGCACCCAATCCTTTATGCGACACATCGCAATAAACAATGAAGTTCTCAGCTCCTTGAGGGAGAGCTAAGATAGGTGCGCTACACAACATACTCTTCAATGTCTGAAAAACTGCTTCTTGCTTATCACCCCATTCAAAGGCTACTTTCTTCTGACTAAGTTTGGTCATTGGCTTAGCGATTTTTGAAAATCCTTCGATGAATCTTTGGTAGTATCCAACAAGACCTAAAAATTGATGAATCTCCGTTGGTGTTTTAGGAGACACCCAATCTTTAATAGATTCAATCTTGACAGGATCCACGTGAATGCCTTGACAGTCAATCACGTGACCGAGAAATTGTACCTTAGGAATCCAAAATTCACATTTAGAAAATTTAGCATACAATTTCTTCTTTCTAGAGCAATTCTAAATTTCCTAAATGTTCTTCTTCGTTCTTCTCTTGTTCTTTGAATAAATTATTATATCATCATAAAGACTAATTAACAAACTTATCCAAATATGATATCGCACCCCGATCATTAGATCCATAAATACCAAGCCAGAAGCGTTCAACAAACGAATGGCATAACTTGGAACTCTAATGACCAACTGAGCTTGAATGCCGTCTTTGGAATATCTTCTTCACGTACTCGAAGCTGATGATAACTCGATCGCAAGTCTATCTTAGAATAAACACTGGATCCTTATAGTTGATCAAATAAATCGTCGATCCTTGGGAGTGGATAACGATTCTTTACAGTCAGCTTGTTAATTCTCGATAGCAATGCACATTCCAAAAATGATCCATCCTTAATATACCAAAATTCGATAATAATGTAGGTTCATTGTTTTTTCCCTCTAAAATACTAAACATGTTTTCTTAATACTCATAATTCCAATACAACTAGTTCATAACATCATGAAGCAAGATGTCTATGAGTGCTAGTCCCGAACTGACCGAGGTCACGAGCTCCTTGAGTTTCCTGAAGTCCTCTCGTCATAGACGTTGGACTGAATCCTAACTGCAGCAACTCGGCGATCAATCTTAATACCAAAGCCTCTCTCACGGTTACGAGTAATCTTCTCGATTGCCTCCGTAGTCTTAATCTCTGTAATGTCTACCCAAAATCTTAGAGCCGTCATCTCCTCTTGTATGGGCACTCCTAATAAATGTTCATGTATGCCTTGTATAGCCTCCCCGTGTTTTGCTTGTATCCTCACAACGGCCACTGCAAGAAAAGCAACTACATCGACAGGCTCTGGGTGAATGATATCCATCCTGATATTGATCGGGTACCTAAGATTCTTCTCAGCAGAGACAGGAATAGTGGGTGCAAGCCCATACCTGCACAAAGCAAAAGTTATATAATCATCTTTAAATGAAACCATGCAGGATGCGTGCAGTATGAAAGGTAAATTTGATGCAAGATGATGCATGATGAATGAATAAGCCCACAAGGTGGATTAAAATGCTAACATGATAAATGGCGAAATGGAATGCATCATGGTATGAATGGAAGATGGTATGAATGAGTGGTGGTATGAATGAATGATGGTATGAATGAATGATGGTATAATATCATATAAGATCGATTAATGTTTATGATATACGAGTTTATAGTATATTTTGTCTTAAGAAATGATTTAGTATTTATATAATAACTCTTATTTAAAAAATTTATAAATATACGCAAGGCAGGGTAAGTACACACACACACACACACACACACACACACACACACTATATATTTATATATATAAATATATATAATAAATAAACGATATATATATAAGTTAGCCTCAATTTAGTGAGTCGAACAAGGAAGCTCGGTCACTCTACGATGGAGCTTCGGTCTTTAATTAGTTAATGTTGTAATAGGATAATATCGGGAATCGGGCTCGATAGATAATCTAATATTGTATATGTTTTGGGTTTAATCCCAAGCAAAACCCGAGCCCGGGGCCCTAGTTAATATCCCCTCGCGTCACTTTTAAGTGTCGAGGGTATATAAGGAACTTTTCCCACTTGGAATAGTAAGTTGTTCAAAATCTATAATCTTTTCTCTCAAAAGCACCTCAAGGAGGTTAAAAGAATCTTTAAATACCTAAAGGGTACCATTAACATGGGACTCTGGTATCCAAAGGATTCTGGCTTTGAACTAACAGCATTTTCAGACGCTGATCATGCCGGATGCCTTGATACTCGGAAAAGCACTTCTGGAGGGATACAGTTCCTTGGTGATAAACTTGTAAGCTGGATGTCAAAGAAACAAAACTGCACTGCAATGTCTTTAGCAGAGGCAGAGTATGTGGCGTTATCTGCAAGTTGTGCTCAAGTAATGTGGATGAGGACACAGCTTCAAGATTATGGCTTCAACTACAACAAAATACCGTTGTACTATGACTCTCAGTCAGCCATAGCAATATCATGCAACCCCGTACAACATTCGCGAACAAAGCACATCCATACTCGGTATCATTTCATAAAGGAACAGGTTGAAAATGGTATAATTGAATTATATTTTGTCAGAACTGAATACCAATTAGCTGACATGTTTACGAAAGCCCTTCCTGAGGATCGGTTTAAGTATCTTGTCAGAAGGATTGGTATGAGATGTTTGACTCCAGCTGATCTGGAGGTTCTGACAAATAAGACTGCTTGATATCATCATCAAACATCACCATGTACATATTTTTGAGAAAAGCAAAATACAAAAATATAAAACTTCAAAAAGAAAATACAAAATCAGAAAATTTCCAAAAAGATTCTTCTCGACATGTCTCTTGGAATCGATAACATTTACGTGCTTAGAAATGTCGATTAACATTGACACGGGTGTGTAAATGAAGTTCGAGTGAGAGTTGCAAATAGTTTCAAAACATGTCATTTCTAATTTTCTAAATGGCTTATGTGCAAATATCAGTACATAACCCGGACTTCAAATAAAGGAAGGTTTATAACTTATCCTCACAACGAGAAAATTAACGTTTCTCGATCTTGAGCTGTTCTTACAAGACATTCAATGTTTTTAGCTCAAGAAAAAGGATAGTGTACGTTTCAGTGCGCTTACCCTTAACGTTAGAAGAGAAGTCCTCTAACATTTGGTTTTTCAAAAAGTTGAACATAATTTTTCAAGAATTTCTCGATGACAAATCATAATCTTTCAAAATTGTGTGTTCAACACTCCATCCCTCACAATGTTTTCAAAAGACAACAATTTTTCAATTGGTCCTATTTTTGAGGGGGAGTTTTTCGAAAAACAAAGTTTTAATGTTTTTGGATACATCAACAACGACAACTCTTATGTATTCAAAACATTATCAAAATGTTCCAAACCATTCATGCTGATAATATTTTCTCCCACAGAATTTTCAAGACATATTTTAATCACAAGGTATTTCAAAAACTAAGTGTTTATTATTTAAAATAAGGGGAGAAAATTTAAAATATGATCTATTCGACTCAATGTGCTGAAAAGTAAGAAAAGGTTTTATGGTTCGATCTTACACCCAACAACATCTTAATTTCACGACGATTCTGAGGTCATAAGGTGGTTAGGTTAGGAATCAATCCTATGATCCAACCAGAACCGGAGGATCTACCCAAGGATAATCTAAAGTTAGAAATAGCAGTCCTTAGGTATGATTGGAGATGAATGTATATGGGAATAATGCCGACTAAGATTGAGCTAACACTAGAACAATCACAACAAGGTGTTAGTAATGACGTCCTGGTAAGCATTAAAGGCGTTGAAGAATGAAAAAGAAATGTATGGATAAAGGGTCTAAAGAAAGAAGCCCTCCACACAACTTAAGGCAGAAACCGGGTCAATACATATGCTGTCAGAATCACAAGTTGATTGCTGACATTGAAAACGACATCATGGACCCAGTGATGCAATGCATAACCCTTCCCAGCCATTTGGGTTTCTCTCAACAGAAACTTGTCTCATTTGTCACGGAGATACACACGTTATCTATTGACATCTCATTCCGAGATCGTTGATATTGAATAGGTGGCAATCTGCTCAAGCCTTCGAGTACTAAAACAAAATGCACTAATCGAGTTTAGAGCCAAGAGATCAATAAAAATCTCGTTAGGACACATTCCATTTCAATCACTTATTGAACATCATCAAGTTTACAAGCTGTTAACAAGAGTCCTAAGCAATATCCTTGTGATATTTTCCAGAAAATCAGAGTGATACTTTTAGTATTCACAATGAAGATGGAAATCCTGCTTGAGTCAACCTCAAACAAGCTCTCGGTAGGTGACTTGCGAGATTCTATATGAATCAAACTTGTGAAAACTGGATATCGATTTGGTCCAGTAAATGAATTGACGGTTGATGAATTTTGATAAAAGCTCAAAACTCCCGATGTGTTACAAAAAACGCTTTTACAAGTAACACGTCGATTGATTTTCAAATCAATTTTCTTGATTATCACTAACGTAAACCTGCAAGTTAAAACGGTCATGACGGTATCCCAATCAACCAAAGTCGATTCATTACCACATGTTCATGCTCATTCTACAAAGACAATCTATCATGAAAGCTCAAGATTTAAAGACAAAGACTTCCGCTAACTCTGATTTGAAGCTTTCAAGATGAGGCATAGTATGAGAATGTTGGTCAAAGACACAAGATCGCAAGATGGCATAGACGATAAAAACAATGACAAAGGCTCAAAGTCAAGATCGCAAAGCATGAAGGAACAAGCCTACAACAAAGAACAAAGAGAAAGACCAAGACCACATGAGCTTAACGACAAAAGCAATCTCACTGATCTCATGAAGGAGTGTCGTCAATGAACTCACTTCAGGGGAGATTGTTAGCCTCAAAATATTGAGCTGAACAGGAAGTTCGTTCATTACGTGTACGAGTCTCGGTCATTTAATTAGTTAATGTTGTAATAGTATAATATCGGGAATCGGGCTCGATAGTTAATCTAATATTGTATATGTTTCGGGTTTAATCCTAAGCAAAACCCGAGCCCGGGTCCTAGTTAAATATCCCACGTGTCACTTAATGTGTCGGGGTATATATATACAACTTTTCCACCTAGGAAAAGTTAGTTGATCACTTTCTAATTAATCTTTTATCTTTCTTTCTCTCACTTTCTCTCAACTCTCTCTCATATTTCTCTCTCTAAAAGATCAACTCTTTTTATCTCTTTTCTAGTTCAATTCGTGTTGTATGATATGAAGTGAAGTGTTATACGGGATCTTACAGTTTCAACATTAATTAAAGCTCGGTTCTTTGGACTGGTATTAGCATAAGTTTCTTTTTGAAAAGTATGTGGTTGTCATGGATTATCCCCATCTGCTAGAACTGCTGGAGTGATGATTTGAGTTAATTCATAAGGACCTTCTTCAATGCTTTTCTTGAGTAGATCTTTGTTATGTTTCGTGTCGACGTATCTCATGAAACATGATTTCCATTGTGCATAGCTACCCGGTACAAGCATTGGTGGACGTTCCTTGGAACCAGCTGCCATTATGTCATTATGCATTTGACTGTTTGTTGAAGTCATGAAGAAGTTGATTTGTGAAAAAGATAATGAATCTTAAGTAGAAAAAGTGATGTGTTGTATTGTAATCGTTGTTGTAATTTGAGTTCTTGGAAACCTTTGTTTGATTGTTTGTTAATGATGAGGTGTCATTTTATACACTTTTTGGGGTCATTTCACCCTCTAAAACATGCAAATATCTCTAAAATAGGTGCTTAATTGTTTCTTTTTGTATTTTTAGCACTTGGATGAAATACACGTGATTTGGGCTCATTTTAAGAGGAAACGGACGAGATTACAACTCTACATCAAAGTCGATGAAGAAAATCCATAAAGTGGCTAGAGATGGCATCGTAATTTCTTGCGACGGTGTCATGATATGCAAGCGACGACGTGAGGATCTTTGAGACGGCGTTAGAACGTAACGGACTTAACCAAACCCTAGAAGATTCGGCATTTTTACGGCGTTACAATTATAAACCGATGCCGTCGCGATTGTTTTTCTATATATACAAACTTAGTTTTAGGGTTTTAAAGTGTGGAACTTGTGGGATTCGTTAGTCATATTTAGGGTATGAATATTATCAGGTTTTAGGTCAACTTTAGGGTTCTTAAACCCCTCTTATATCAACCTTAACTCCATGTTTTAACCAAGTGAAGATCTTTAATCCCTTTAATCTTTCAATATGTCTTATTGTTTGATTAATTGTTATTCTTTGCTTCTTTATAACATGTTAGGCTAAATTACTTAGTGTTTGCTTATGATTGCAAGAAACTTGGTTTGTAAATCCTTATTATATTGCTTCTTGTTTATGTGTGTGCATGTTAGGCTCTAGAAAACGAGCTTCTTAATTGCTTGTGAAGATGTCTAGGGAAACGTGATTGTGTAGAAAGAATACCATCGCAACAGTCTTCATACTACCTTGCCCTAATACGGTTGATCACCTTTTAAGTGTTTTAATGCATGTAATATACTCTTAGGGGCCTTGTAATAGTCTTCATACTACTTTACTTGTGCGTCACCTGAACGAAATATTACATAGATGGTGGGTTCATGTAATCCATTCATGAATTAGGAAATACTTACACATTACATCACAAGTGTGACAAAGCAATAAGATTAGGAAGAGGAAACTAAGGTGTAATGCATGATTAAGTGAACATGTTTGTTTACCTATACGAGTTTCCACATTAGTTTAGATTTAATTTAGTTTATTAGTTTAATTAGTTTAAAACCAAACCCCCTTCAAACTTGAGACTTTACCCAGTTTCATAAAATATAAAAATACAAAAATAATCTTTTGTCAACCCCTAGACCTTAGTTATATTTAGTTCAACCTTCACACGCTATTCCCATAGAGAATGATAACAACCCCCCAAGTCTTGCCTATACTACACTACAATGGTTAGGTACAGTGCATAGGGAGTTGTAAAAAAATTTATGTGTTACAACGACCCGCATCAAGTTTTTGGTGCCGTTCCTAGGGAATAGTATAGGTTTCGAATTTTATTTAGCTTAGGTCTACTCACTCGATTCTTATCAAGTGATAATTTTAATTTATGTCAATTAGCTTTCTCGTAGTCAATCTTTTCTTTGGTCCCTTTGTTTTCTTAATCTTCTTTTTCATTAACCACTATGGGAGACGAATATCTTATCTGCACTCTTAGAGATTATTCAAGACCTAGCCACGAAGGCTATTGAAACACCAATGAACTTCCCAATGGGAACAATGTGGCCCCCCTTCTATTCGATACCATTCGGTTAGTGCAAATGGATGCTCATTACACGGACTTATCAATTGGCTTGAATGCCTTCCAGTATGATCCATCTCTACTTAGGAGGATCTCACTACCCGTTTCCTTGCTTAATTCTTTCTACCGGGAAGGACCTCTAAACTCAGAAATGACAACTTGATGTTCCAACAAGATCAAGGTAAATCTCTTTCTAAAGCATAGACTTGTTTCAAGGACTTACTTCAAATAGTCCCTCATCATGGTATCGATCTTTGGCTCTATGTCCAAAAATTTTATGACCATGTTAATCCCGCCACAAAGCGAGCCATCGATCAATCAGCTAGTGGTAAGCTACGTAACAAACACACCGAAGAATCTTGGGCACTACTAGAGGACCTTGCCGTCTATGACAACGAAAGTTGGAATGACCCAAAAGACTTCCCTAAACCAGTCTGGACAATCTCTTTGCCTTAATATGTCTCGAGTACATCTGATCGTCATCTCATCGAGCTCGAAAATCAAGTCCAATGCTTGATGGAAGCTCACATTGATCCTAATTCATCCATTTAAGTGAACAAAATCGCTTCTTCATGTGAGCTTTTTAGTGGTCCACACGACACTCAATGTTGCATGGAAAATCCCAAGCAAGCTTTTGTTAATTACGCCTCCTCGCGTACTGACGAAGCGGGAGGCAAGTAGTTCACTTTCAAACCCGAGCAAAATAATCTTGGCGAAACCTATAATCCGTCATGGAAAAGTCACTCAAACCTTAGGTGGAGGCAACCTTAAAATTCTCAAAATAATTTTTCAAACCCACCTAATCGTTTTCAATCCAGTGGATCATTCCCGAACGCTCCTTCAACAATAATCCTCAAAAATTTTAATAGTTAATCGAAGGATTGGTGTCTAATTTTATGGCATCTCAAGACGCTAGATTGTTTAAGTTTGAAGCTGATTTTAAGCAACAAAAAAGCGAGATGACCAATAAAATTGACATATTCTTGAAGAATAATCAAATAACATACAAGAAGAGAAAAAGAGAGGTGGTTTTAGAGAGAGAGTGGTTGTATGAACATTTTAGAGAGAGAAAGTAACATGAAAAGAAACTTGTATTATATGTGTGAAATAATGAACAACCAACCACCTGTCTAAGGCATGGAGATGTGTATAAATATAATTTTGGGGCCGGCTATGGATGGGCCTTCATGGGATTTTCCTAACTTGGCATTACTTAGGTTCCAAATAATACTTAACGAGCTAACGACAGTTATCTATGGAGTGACCGATACTTTCCTAGGATTTTCGTATTCCTAACAATCTCCCCCTAAGGGAGGTCACTCCATTTTATAAAAACTTAAACCTAGCATACTATGAAGGTCTTCGTTCTTGTGCTCACAGACTTCTTTTGTTTTTCTTTTTCTTGTGAATATGGTGTAGTGATCATTGACTTTAGGCTTGAGCTTGTTCCTTTTTCTGGACTTGTATGTGAATATGTGATCTTGAGCACCTAGAGATCATCAACCATGCATAATCTCTTTTTGCCATCTTGTAAACTTTGCCATCTTGTGAACTTGTGACTTTTTTTGGACCGACATGCTCATACTGTTGTTGTTTCTTGGTCTTGAAAGCTTGAATAAGACATCTTTCTTGGAATTCATTAACTATAACACTTCATCACTTTGAGAAAGACATTCGGTATCAAAGTGACGAAAACTTCTTAAAAATTCTTTAACTTTAATACTTCGTCACTTCAAGAAAGACATACGGTATCAGAGTAGCAGAAGTCTTGAAAATATACCTGAGCTTTCATGATGTCTTTATGTTTATCGGTCGGGTATGAGCATGTGGTTATGAATCTTTGAGACAGCTGGAATCAGGTACCTTCACCTCCATCTTTAAGTATCATGAATTAAAAAAGTTAGCAATATAGTGGGGGGACGAGTATGGCTTTGTCATTCGCTCATGTTTGGTTGGAGTAACCTTCGAATCCGTGATGATCGACCTGTGATCAGGTAGATTCAATTTAAGAAGAATCTCCTTGACAGGATTTCCAGCTGAAGTATAGAATCTTTCTAACACATATATACTAGATTCATTAAACTCAGCACGATCTCATTACCGGAACGTCTCAAAGCAGACAGCACGATAAGAGTGAACCGGTGAGTTACTGTCTCATCGATTGAATAGAAAAATCGATTTGAAAATCAATCGACGTGTCACTTGCTAAAGTGGTTTTGTGACACATCGAGAGTGTTAATCATTTCAAAAATTCATCATCAGTCGTCAATTCATATACTGGAACACGTTTGATTCTTGTAGAATCTCACCATCGTTTCTTTCCAGTTGTCACAAGTTTGATTCATATAGAATTGCACAAGTCACCTACCATGAACTTGTTTGATGTTGGCTCAAGCAGGATTTCCATCGTCATTGTGAATACTTTAGTATCATTCTGATGTTCTAGCAAAATCACAAGGATAATACGTAGGACTCTTTATATATTTTTCGTTATTCACATTATGTGAAATAACAAGAATAATCTTTGACAAGTGTCCTAATCAGATTTATGGATGATCTCTTTTGGCTCTAGACTCAACAGTGCACTTTGGTTTTAGTGATCGAAGGATGGAGCAGACTGCCACCTTTTCAATACCAACTAACTCGGAGTGAGAAAGTTGATAGAAATGCGTGTAATCTTCGTGAGAAATGAAACATAAATCTTTTGAGAGATTCTGAGTGGCAAGGGAGGGTTGTGCATTGCATCACTGGGTCCATGATGTCAGTCTTCAATGTCAGCAATCATCTTTATGATCTTGACAGCAGATGTATTGACCCGGTTTTTGCCTAAGTGTAAGGAGGGCTTCTTTCTTTTCACCCTTTATCTTAACTTTTCTTTTTAATTCTTTAACCCCTTCAGCGCTTATTGAGACTTTATAACTAGTACCTTGTTGGGTTTGTTCCAGTACTAGCTCCATCTCAGTCGGCAATTTTCCCTTATTCTCACTTTTACTCCTTTTTTTCATACCTAAGGACTACTACACTATCTAGTAGAATATCCCTGGGTAGATCCCTCCGGTTCTGGCTGGATAATGGGAATGAATACCTAAACTTAACCACCTTATAACTCCAATGCAATAATATAAATGGTCGGTCTTTGGTACTTCCACATTTCAGCCAATCACATAACAATTTGCTCCCCTTTTATATGTGCATCGATTAATCGAAAGAGTTTAGCACATATATGGGTTAGCGTACACTTGAGATCTTAAAAATCACATTATCAGCCATATATTTTAATCACATTTTCTCCCCTTATCAAAAATATTAAATCTGTTGATATTTTGGATATCAATTGATTCAAATATAACTACTTTCGGGGAAAGAATGTCCAATTATTAACAAGCCGCATTAGGAACATTTTTTAATGCCCCCCTCAAATTATGAGGGTATTATATGGTGTTTCAGATTTATAGATGATCTCTTTTGTCTTTAGAGTCAATAGTGCACTTTGATTTTAGTGATCGAAGGCTCGAGCAGACTGCCACCTTTTTAATACCAACTAACTCGGAGTGAGAAAGTTGATAGAAATGCGTGCAATCTCCATGAGAAATGAAACAGAAATCTTTTAAAATATTTTGAGTGGCTAGGGAGGGTTGCGCATTGCATCACTAGGTCCATGATGTCAGTCTTCAATGTCAGCAATCATCTTTGTGATTCTTGACAATAGATGTATTGACCCGGTTTTTGCCTAAGTGTAAGGAGGGCTTTTTTCTTTTCACCCATTATCTTAACTTTTCTTTTTAATTCTTTAACCCCTTCAGCGCTTACCGAGACTTCATAACTAGTACCTTGTTGGGTTTGTTCCAGTACTAGCTCCATCTCAGTTGGCAGTTTTCCCTTATTCTTACTTTTACTCCTTTTTTTCATACCTAAGGACTACTACACTCTCTAGTGGAATATCCCTGGGTAGATCCCTTCGGTTTTGGCTGGATCATGGGAATGAATACCTAAACTTAACCACCTTATAACTCGAATGTAATAATATAAATGGTCGGTCTTTGGTACTTCCACATTTCAGCCAATCACATAACCATTTGCTCCCCCTTCATATGTGCATCGATTAATCGAAAGAGTTTAGCACATATATGGGTTAGCGTACACTTGAGATCTTAAAAATCACATTATTAGCCATATATTTTAATCACATTTTCCCCCCTTATAAAAATATTAAATCTCTTGATATTTTGGATATCAATTGACTCAAATATAACTGCTTTTGGGGAAATAATGTCCAATTATTAACAAGCCGCATTAGGAACATTTTTTAATGCTCCCCCTCAAATTATGAGGGTATTATATGGTGTTTGAGTATGTTAATTTGAAATTTTTGAATTTACTAAGAAATTCTTGAAAATTCATACTCAAACACTATATATGCCTAATTTTTAAGTCTACACTACACATTTATATATTCACAAGATTATTATGTACGAGGTTTGACCTGAATGATGAGAACATCATATGATAGAATCATATGGTTCTTTGTAGCAGTCGTAGGTCTTCCCCGTAGTCTCTCTTAAGAAGTTATCTTAGCTTCCCTCTAAATCAGCAATCCTTTCTTGAGTAGATTCAAAACTATCTTGCAAGCCGCCTCAAGCAGTCTTGATGTAAAAAGCTCAAATATACAAAGTACATAATTAAATCGAAACCGTAACACCAAAGTTAATTAAGTCTCGGATGCCCTCCTTTCATGATAGCGATGATATAAATTGAAACACCAAAGTCAACTATGTCTTGGATATCACAATTATTCCCTCTAAGTAGTCAAAATGAAAACACATAAGTCAACTAAGTCCCAAATGTACTCATTTCTTTCTGCAGAATACTGACTAACTTAAGGAATCATCATACTTATCAAATCTATGTGTACCTCTTTTGTCAACTAATTCTACTCTATTTTTAAAAAATAAGCTTAGTGATTAACTGTTAAAGGAAGCATTAATTCAATCAGTAACCAATATCCCCACACTAGAATAAATCTTCTGACAACACTTTCCCCTAGTATCTTAAATGATGCATACTTGAAATCACAAGATATCTCTTCCCCCATGTAGTTGAAATAGTGCACCCGAAAGTAACAAGTTAAACACTGATTTTCTCTGCGGTTATGACATTTGTCTTTCCGGAATGACCTAAAATGAGAATAGGGTATGAATTCTATCACGTGTACTCATTATATTTCTTGTATATCTATTCCTTCCCCCTTGTTGGTTTCGATACCCTGAAGTTAGCAAAACATAGTACGCAAATATACTAGAGATCGTGTTCGAAGAATTGATAAGCTTAAATCTATCCCGTGAGAATCAACTAATTCTTAAATTGCAAATAAGTCCCTAAAGTTTGAAATAAATGACATCTAAAGCTCTTATAGTTAATATAAATGAACTCCCCTTGAAATTATGATCCGTCATTATCAAAAACTTTATCCGTTTATTCTGTGACTTATTTTAAAAGACCGTTTTAAAAGATTATTTGATGACACATTCTTCCCCTCAAATAATGACTGGTTTTCTATTTAAAGAGTTGTTTTCATTGTTTGAGGGGTTGAATTATCTTTGAAAATCTTTTTGTTATTACTAAAAACACTAATTCATTATGAAGATAACTTTTTACCAATAAAAATAAGATTTCTCTTATTGTGACAATAATCAATGGACACGTACAACTTATTGTAATAGGAAGCAGGGTTGTGTTGCAAAGTAAAACACCAAGCCTTTGCGTGTCATAAGTGACCATGCCGAGAATAAATTCCTAGGTTAGGTCAAGTTTTCTTTTTGAAATACTTGCCTTTAAGATGATGACCGGGTTGCTAATTCTGATATAAAAGAAAGCCTTTTTTGGCCATGCTTTGAAACTTTTGAATTTCTGCTCGAACTTCATTTACAGACTCGTATCATTATTAAATGACATTTCTAAGACTGTAATGTTATTGATTTTCAAAAGACATGCCATTATTACCTCTTTTTATATATTTTTCTCATTTTTAATTTTTTCTTTTGGTTTTAAAGATTTTATATTTTTGTATTTTGTTTTTATAAAGGTTTTTGAAAATGAAAATCTTTTTGGTTTTTCTGTTTTTTAATATATATATATATATATATATATATATATATATATATATATACATTTTATATACATATTATATACATGATATTTGAATAGGTACCACCACTATTCATCAACTTCATCTGCTAATTGTTTTAGGGTCTCCGGCGTAAAACTTCGCACTCCCAGTTTGTTTATAAGAAATTCAATTTTTTCTCTGCCAATGGCTTTAGTGAAGATGTCCGCCAGATGATACTCTGTATTAACAAAGTAAAGCTCTACTACTCCGTTCTCAACTTGCTCTTTTATGAAGTGGAATCTAATGTCAATATGTTTTGATCGAGAATGTTAAACATTGTTATAGCATAAGGCAATAGCGCTTTTGTTATCACTGTACATTGGAATTTTATTGAATCCAAGGCCATAGTCAGTAAGCTGTGATCTCATCCAAAGGACTTGAGCACAACAGCCAGACAAGGCAATATATTTAGCTTCCGTACTGGATATCGCAGCGCTTTTCTACCTTTTTGATGACCAGCTAACAAGTCTGTCTCCCAATAATTACATACTTCCAAATGTACTTCGTCTAGTATCTTGGCAACCCGCATGATCAGCGTCTGCATAAGCTGTTAGAGCAATAAAAGAATCCTTTGGATACCAGAGTCCACTATTAACCGTTCCCCTTAGGTATTTAAAGATTATTTTTACAGCATGTGAGTGCTCTTCGGTAGGCTTTGCCTGATACCGAGCACACATGCATACAGCAAATGTAAGGTCTAGTCTACTGCCTGTAAGATACATAAGGGTGCCCACCATTCCACAATAGTGTGTAGGGTCAACAACTTTCCCTTTTGTATCTTCATCCAGTTTGGATTTCTGTGCCATGGGAGAATATACGGGGTCACTAGATTCCATACCATATTTTTTCAAAGATTCTAGAGCATATTTAGACTGGTTTATAAAGATGCCTCTGGGACTTTATGAAATCTGCAATCCTAGAAAAAATGATATTTTGCCCATCAACGACATCTTAAAATTTGAACATATTATTTTTGAAAATTGGTCACATAGTTCAGGTGTAGTAGACGCAAAGATTATATATCATCAACATAAATTTGTACCAGTAGAATATCTTTGCCTTGTCTTTTGATGAACAATGTTGGATCCACGGTTCCTTTAGAGAATTCCTGAGAGAGTAGAAACTTCGACAATAGATCATGCCACACGTGAGGAGCTTGTTTCAACCCATAGAGAGCCTTCTTAAGCTTGTATACATGATTCAGATTGTCTTGATCCACAAACCTGTCCGGTTGGTTGACATAAACTTCTTCGCGCAGAATGTCGTCTAAACATCCATTTGGTAGACAATCATATTCATGTGAGCAGCACATGCGAGGAAAATTCAAATAGCATCAAGTCTAGCTACTGGAGCAAAGGATTCCTCAAAATCAATTCCCTTTTCTTGACGGTAACCACGAGCAACCAAACGAGCCTTGTTCTTTAGAATTCCTCCTAATTCATCAAGTTTTACCTTGTAGATTCATTTTAAAGTAATAACCATCACTTTATCTGGACGAGGAACGAGTTCTCAGACTTTAAGACATTTAAATGCATTAAGCTTCTCTTGCATTGCTTCAATCCAACATGCTTGAGTTAATGTGTCTTTATAGTTATTTGGTTCAAGTGAGGTGAGAAAATCATCGTAGAAACAAAATAAGGCTTGTTCATGAAGTTAGAGTCTTGTGGAAACAGGTCTTTCGAGTTCATCGATGATGTTGTCTAAAGGATGATCCTTGGTCCATTTGGTAACGTGTTCTGAGTTAGGAGAAGCTGTGACATAATTGTTTGAATAACATCCGAAGAAGAAGATGCTTCAGAATTGTTTTTTGGAATTGGAATGCCAAAGAATGGATCGTTATTCATATATACAACATCTAAATCATGATTTTCTTCTTCAACATTGTTAGAAATGGCAGGAGATATAGTTTCGGGTGTTGTTTGTGAGTTACTAGGTGATGGTACATCTTGGTCAACAGTTGTCGAGGAAGGTGATCCGGTTGATACAGCGGGTTCTGGAGCTAATACTTTAGAAATTGGAGCAATGACTTCAGGGGGTGGGCGATCAACACTTGATGAAGGGTTGAGTAATTCATCAAACAGTGGTTGAAACAAAATATCCTAATCAGTTCTTGAAGGTGGTACAAACGGCGTTGAAGGAGGAAGGTTTGGCACGAGTCCTGAACTGATTGTTGCAGGAGTCATTTCATGAAGTGCGAGTTCTAAACTGCTGTGTTCATAAGCCATCACTGTCAGCTCATCAAAATCTACATGAATTGTTTTAATGATTCGTCTGGTACGTCAGTTGTAAATTCGAAATGCTTTCTTTATGGGTGCATAGCCAATGAAAATACCAATATCAGCTTTTGGTTGTAACTTACCCAAGTTCTGCTATCATTTGTTGGATAACAAAGTGCACCAAATACGTGGAAAAATGATAAGTCAGGAAGTTTGTCATGTAAAAGCTCATATGGTGTTTTGTCATGACGAGGATGTATGATGGAACAATTTTGGGTGTAACATGCAATAGTAACTACTTCTGCCCATAAGAATAACGGATCTTTTGCATAAATCAACATTGTGCGGCAGCTTCAATTAGCATATGATTACGTCTTTCAACGACACCATTTTGCTATGGAGAGAGAGCAACATATGTTTCATGAGAGATGCCAACCTTCTCATAATATTCACGCAAAGTATGATTAACAAATTCAGTTCCATTATCTGTTCTGATTCGTCAGACATGTACTTTAAGTCACACTTGGATCATCTTCAGAAACCTGATTATGAAATCTAGAGCTTCATCTTTTGAACTTAAACACTTTACCCATGTAAACCGACAGTAATCATCGACAATGACGAGGATGTACTTCTTTCTATTAACACTTGCGATACACATTGGTCTACAAAGATCCATGTACAAGAGATAGAGTTTTTCTTGGTTGGTGTCTTCTGATTTAGGTTTGTGTGGTTTCTTCTTGCTTTTGCCCATTACACACGCAAAACACAGATGGTCCTTTTTAAACTTTAGCTTAGGGAGACCTCGAACAAGACCGTGTCTAGATAAATGGTTGATTGCACCAAAGTTCATATGAGATAGGCGTCAGTGCCATAGCCAGGACTTAGTCTTTGAGACCTTTGACAAGAGACATATAGGAGAGGACGCCATCATATCTCTAAGAGACAAAGTATACAGATTGTTGCCTCGAGATCCAGTCAATAGATCAACACCTTCTAGATTACGAATGAAGCAGGTGTTTTGACGAAAAGCAAGTTCAAGGTTCAAATCACAAAATTACCCAACGAAGAATAAGTTGTGTCCAAGTCCTTTTACGTAGTAAACCCTTGAGATCATAACATTCCCAATCTGATAATCACCATATCCTAATATCTTTGCCACGTGATTATTTCTGAATTTGACTGTACCCAATTTTTTTTGACGAAATTGGTAAGCTGAGAGCGATCTCCGGTCATATGCTTGGAGCAGCCGGAGTCTAAATACCAGAGAACAATTTGGACGACCTGCATTCATCAAGAGAGGAAGATGGAACATCAGAAACTATGGATCCCCAAGATTTACTGAGTTCCTTTTTTTTAATAGATATAGATTTAATAATCTTAGGTTTGCTAACGGGAACATTAGTTTTAGATTTCCTAGGTTTCCTTGAGTAAACCAATGTTACTACAGGCTTAGGTGTATCACTTTCTAGAGCAGTTGGTTTCCTAAGGGACACTTCAACTGTTGTGGTTATCCTAATTAAAGGGCACACATTTGCTACTATAGTAAAGGTCCAACCAGTAGGTCTCCAAGTGTATCTAATATTTGTAAACACTTTTCTTGTTGGTTTCCAAACTTTTCTCTTTGAACTTTTCTTAACAAATTTAGATTTAGTACGAGCATTCACATCATTGATAAAATCAAGAACATACAAATCATGATTATCAGAAAGCATGCAACCATTACACTTAACACATAGAAGTTTAGAATTCACAATAAGCTTGGAATGCTGTACATTTGCATTTCCTTTAGGTTCAACAAAACAATTCTTATTTTTCAAACTAGATTTAACTATCATAGGGTGAGCTTCTACTTTATTCTTCGTAGTACTACTTGGTGTTCGTTGAATCTTATCTTCTTTATATTTCCTGAAGGCTGTGATCCGTTAGCACTAGTAGATGGTTTAACTCTTGTAGAAGACAACATAGGTTTGTTAGAAACTAGGTTTGATGAAGAAGCTATTTTTGTGTTTGTGTTTCCTGAGGATGTAACGGGCTCAGTGAATCTAACACTTTTGTCCTTGTTCTTTGGGGTCACAGCCACTAATTTATCACTTGAAATGTTGATGCTAGGGCGGGATTGTCTGATTATTATAAGCAACTCTTGAATTCATTTTGTATACATACAAGCATAGTCTAAGGAATTATTTATAGAATTTTGTGATTTTCCTTGTTCCACTATTTCCCTAAGAATTACAGCTTGTTCCTGAGTGTGCCTAAGGTAGCCAGAGTGAGCTATCCTATTGTTCAACAATCTATGGGCTATAGGTTACACATCAATTTTAAGCATTTCTGGAGCAATAGGGCGTTTGGTAACAACATTATCAGCTAAATCCTTTCCTTTAAGTTTTCTTAATTCATTCTTGAGAGCTATAATGACCAAATCTTTTTCCTAAAGACGTACATTTAAATAAGAGATTTCTACAGACTTTTGATTAACTTGACTAACTAAAGCATCACATTGTTCTTTTGATCGAATTCGTGTTGGTTTGATCCAGTCATCAAAGTTTCTTATAGGTCTGTTTCAAATGTTTATTCTCAGCAATAAGCTTTGACACCATATGATCCAATTCAATATTTAACGTTTCAATCTCTTCTATGTCCTTCTTGACCTTATCCTTATTTATATTTCCATTTAAAGATTTAATTCTCTCTTTCAACTTCTTTATGACCGTGTCTTTCTCTTGGGACTGAGCTTTCAGTTCATTTAATGAAAAATATTGATCAAAATTTGGAGCACTTTGATTTGAAATAGAATTATCTCTTTGAAACATTTCCTGATTAAGTTGAGTATCAACTTCTAAAGAGATGCAATGTTTTTCAAGAGTGGTAAAACTTCTGAACAGTTTATCGTAAGTTTATTTTTCAATGAAATCTTTTTTGTTGAGAAGCTCAGTGTCAAGTTTGAGACACTTTTCACATTCATGTACATTCACAAAAGCATTATCCACAGTAGAATTCGTAATTATGTTCACTATATCTTTGTCGATGACTTGTTCCAAGAGTCGTTCATTTTCATTTAAAACTTGATTCATTTTAACTTCAAACGTTTTTTACTCTAAACGATGTTGTTCCACAGCCTGTTCCATTTGATGAAAGACATTTTAGACTTTAGAAAGTTCATCAATCAAATATTGATCGAATGTATTGAATAAGTCCTTAAGTTCTTTTACAAATGGAATTATTTCATCCCTAAAACAAGCTTTTATATGTTCAAACCCCACGAGCCCTTAGTGATAGATGTGGTCGTGGTTCTTTCTTTGACAACCACGTTGATATGTGTTTAAATACACATACCATTTTCTATATTAAGCGGACCTAAATGACTAAAAACATACCAAAAATACATTGTATTTGTATGTTTGCATTTGTATTATATGCATGGATAACGGATATTTCAAGAAAAGGAGCAAAAGAAAGCCAAAAAAAAGCAAGCAATTCCAAGCACAGTGTAGAAAGAGGGCTAAAGTCAAAAGTCATCAAAAATAAGAAATACACACTTTGAGGGGGCTAAAATGCCAAGCCTTAAAGTTGTATTACAAAAGATTAAAAAGACAAGGGTCAAAGTTGCCAACTGAGTAGATATTGCATTTAAGTTATACATCTTCAGGGGACCAAACTGCTAACTCCCCCAAAAAAGTCTTCTTTCCCGCCCCAAAACCCAGTTACAACTGGTATGTCGCCCCATGCCTTCTCCTCTGCAAAACCACTTCTCTCCCTAGCCAAATCATTTTCAGTTCCGGGCTCCTCTACCACCCCCCCAGTTGTATAAAAGCCATGTTGGCAATCCCTCACCTTTCCCAAAGTATCTTCAATGGCTATGATTGACTCAATGAAAGCTCAAATGAAATCAAAGGCTGGGATTTCTTTGGATTCGCCTCACCAACAAGCACACTTATGTTTTGCTCTCCAAAGGAAGCACAAGCTGCAAGTCCTAGACTTGGCTATAAATAGAGCTTTTTGTAAGCCTTTGAAGGCAACTAGTTATTATTAGAATAAACTTAGCTTAATTTTCAGTATTTACAGCTTTTACTTTCTGCTTTGTAAATCTTTCAAGTTTTTAATGCAATTTGCGTTTTAAATCAATATTTACATTCAGTGTTAGATTCTGAATTGGAGTGTTGTGTGTTCAAAAGCTCTTTAATACAGCTTGGTTACAAAATGGTTTTAACTAAGTGGAACCTAAATAGTTAAGTAGTAAAGATGAAATAACAAATATCACTCTCAAATATACCACAGCTTAACTTTTTGGATGATAAGCCAGTTATGGTTGGGCTTATGGACTATCACTAGCTTGGTTTTATAAAAGCTTAGAGACTTGTTGATTTTCGTGTTTGCCCTGTTTTGGAGTAAGGGAGTAGTAAGTCTCTCTTTTTCTTACTTTACTTATCTTTGCAGAAATGCTAGTTATTTGGATACAATGTTTGTATTTAAGTTTATTCTGCTAGACTAATTCATGCTTATTTAAGTGCTTTTTATGGATTGAAAATTGCTTATAAGTGTTTTACTTTGTTATTTGATAATCTGTTTTTAATTAGTTTGAAATAAAAATGTATTTTTGAAAAAGTTTTTAGCCTTTGTTTTGAACAAGCAGTACGAAAATTAAGTTAGTTACTATGCTAGTTCATTTTTAGGGACAGTACTAACTTTCACACTGTCGAGTACTAACTCTTAAGTTAGTACTGTCAGTTCATTTTCTTGATTTCAAATGGGTAGCCAAGTTAACTAACCTTAAGATATAGTACTACTTTTAGCTAGCAAGTACTAACTCCAAGTTATTACTGGTGTTAAAAACTGTTAGTACTGTGTTTGATACTGTGTGTTTATCTTTGTTTAAATTTGATTTAATTGCTTTTTATATTTGCTTATTTAGAGTTTTAGTTAGCTTATATTAACTTGTCTTAAGTTTAATTTGAGGCTTATTTTTGTGTCTTAGTTTTAAAATTTTTAAAGTGTTTTTGTCTTTTCCTATTTTTGATTCTTGTTCTAGCTTATTCTTCTTTGCTATGTTTACTGTGTTTTTTGCTTTTGTTATAAATTTTGTGCCAAATCATTACCTTGTGACATCCAAACACAAATCATCATGTCTTGCGATTTTCCATTTCAGCCTCGTTGGGACATAACGATCCCGGAGACCACCTATATGCTTCCGTTTCTGATCTCGCGATTTGATTTTTTTTTTTTTTTTTTTTTTTGTGTATTTATATTTATATTTACTTATTGAATAATAAAAAGAAGGGTTGGTTTGCGCGAAGTCAAATTTTGGCCACGAGCCCTTAGTGATAGATGTGGTCGTGGTTCTTTCTTTGACAACCACGTCAAAACCAGCAAGATGGTGTTTAAGTTTCTTCAAACTTGTATTTACCATGCTGACTTTAGGAAGTTCTTTCGGTACCTCAACTTTGGTGGGTCTACAAGAAGGACTAGGATCTGAAGAATTCATAGAATTCTGAGACCAAAAGACATGTTCAGCAGATAATTCAGTTTGTGGAACAAAACGTTTTTGAAAATCTTAAGAAAGTTGATTGAGAACAACATAATCAACTGGTGTGGTATTAACTTTCTTTTCTAAAACCATTGGATCCTGTTGTTTTAACAACATTTTTGAATGACTCTCTTCAGCAAGCATAAGGGTTTCTTCGGAGTCAGTAATCATAATAGCATGAGTATTCTTAATGACATTACCATCATAAAGCTTTGGTTTCAACTGCTGAGCTTTCTTCAGATAGAAAGGATTTTGAAAACCTAGAGCTTGTTTAGTGGTATGATCATAGAAAAACCGTGGTTTTGTCAACATATGAACAATTTGTGCTGATTAATCTCTTTTATAAAAAATATTATCTAGCTGTTTGATTTTCTTTTCTAAAGAAATTTCTCTATCAATATTTCTATATTCTTCTTTCTTAAAATCATTTTTGAGAAGAGTAACTGTTTGCATTAAAGATTCATTTTCTTTAAATGTTTAGAAAGAGTTTGTTTAAGACGATCTGTTGATCCCAATGAATAGATCTTTAACTCCTTAGTTTGATGTAAGGTTTAGTATCCTTGGATAAATCCAAAGGTAATAAGAATGAAACTTTGTGTATATGATATAAACTATGTGGAATCTAGTTTATACCACTAAGCAGAATAACAACAATGTATGTTTGACAAACAGAAATATAACCAAAACAATAAGCTTCAATATATTAATACGAACACTCTTTGATAGTGTTAGGGTTTACAACCTTGAAGCTATTATGTTGTGTGTTACTAATGCCATAACCTAGGATCTCCTTTTATACACCAAGGAGTCCTTTACAAGATAACTATGAATCTTCTAAAACATTAAGCTTATATGCATATCTTTCTAAATATATAGAATATACACAAGATAACTAATACATATATTTTAACACGTCTTTACATCTCTTTACACGTCTTTGTCTTCATGTAGTCTTCAATCTTTTTCAGCAGTATAAATCCCTTCAGCAGTGTTAAGTTAGTACTAGCAGTACTAACTTATACCTAGCAGTACTAACTGGTTTATACTGCCAGTTATAACTTAAGCAGTACTAACACTTTGACTTGGCAATACTAAGTCTAATGAGTTTAATTCCTAACAATCCTCCCCCTAAACTTGTGATTTACCTTCAAATCATCAAGTTTCTTAAATTAAAAACCTTATCTTCTAAGAGGATTCTTTCAAACATATTATTGTCTTGGATTTTTTGCTAGAATGAAGATTTTCTTTAAAAGCTCATTGGCCATCTTTGAAGATTCATCTACTTAAAGTTTGTTAGCCAACATTACAGTCATAAGTGCTCTTGTCAGTGGATAATCTTTTTCAACTAGCATGAAGATGTCATGTCCTCTTTATATAGATACACGGTGAACATCACATGTATCATAAAATCTCCATTTTAATGGATCATGCATATATCTCTGAAGCTTCCATAGTGTATCATCATCATCTGGTTCAATTAACCTCTTTAGTTCATCCTATAATACCTTCTCTTTATCAACTGTAGGCTCTGTTGATCTGAACCTCTTCTTAACTAAATCTCAAAGCTTCTCCAGGTTATCTCTATCAAATCTCTTCAGCATATCTACAAAAATCTAATAGACTTCTATATTCTTTCCTACTCTGATAATTCTCCAGTAACTTCTTAATTCTTTAGTAAAAATCTCAGTCTATGATTGGATATTTGACCTGTAGAACTTCAATATAAACTTCTTCTACTGGAACTATCACTAATAGTTTCTATAGTTCTTCTTCTGATACTTCTTTTTCTTTTTCTGCAGATTGTTCTTCACCTGACCCTAAAGCTTCTCCAATCTTTTGTCTTTTAGAAGGTTCTTCTAAAACTTCTTGACCTGCTCTTTTTAGTCTCTGAACTTCCAACTCAGAATCCATAGGCATAAAAGAGTGTACCCTCTTCATAGTAGTTTCAAAGATCTCTTTAACCTCCTCAAATGAAAGAGACTTCAACTGCTTAATTGAGTAACCTCCTTCTTGGTTCTTGATGTTGTTTGACATGTAAGTTCTTTGTTGAGCTTGAGTCATTGGCTTGTTCCTCTTAGCTTCATCTTTTTGTTGAGCAAAGAACCTCTTTCTTTGAATAATTAAATCTACAAGCATCTTTGTTTGATCAACTTCACTATACTTTTCCCTTTCTTCTGCTTGTAGTTTTTGAGTTAGCTCTTCATCAGCTTCAACTCTTGCTCTAATATTCTCCCATTAGTCCTCTGTAAAACCCTGAGCTGCTTGATGTACTTTAGCCATTCTATGTCTTTCTGCAGCATCAATTTCTTCTTGTAGCCTTAGAGCTATTTCTGCATGCCTGGCAATCCTCTGGCTTTCTTTTTGATCAAGCTGTTCTTGTAATTTTATAGCTGCTTCATATCCAGCTTTTTCTTGTCTTTCTTTCAACCTTGAAGCTGTTTGCTCAGGCTCGGATTCTGTTATAACTGCTTTACCCTTATCTTTTTATGCTCTTGATGAAGAAGTAATTTCTTGAACCAAACTAGCAGTACTAACTGGCATTGATGCACCTGTAGTACTAACTGTTTCTTCAGCAATACTAATTATCCTACTGGCAGTACTAACTTCACCACTACTAGTACTAACTGTTCTTCTTCTTCTACTATAAGTGTGAACTCTAGCTACATCTGTAAGTACCTTAGCTGCAATCAGAACTCCTAACTAATCTTCAAGATGATCTTCTTGAGTACTAGTCTTTGTAGGAGTAACCAGAGTAATTCCTGCATCTTGGTCAATGTCATCTATCATCCTCCCCTGTTTGGAAGAATCCTCTAAAACTTTTCATCA
This sequence comes from Tanacetum coccineum, assembly GCA_026074375.1. NCBI lineage: Eukaryota > Viridiplantae > Streptophyta > Magnoliopsida > Asterales > Asteraceae > Tanacetum > Tanacetum coccineum. The sequence goes on from BQNB010009160.1 coordinate 63,081, forward strand.
TCGGACACAACAATCTTTGCTCTTCTTCTAGCTTTGCCTGACTTGACTATTTTCTCCAATCTTTTCACCTTCATGATAAGCTTTATAACATCAGTACTATAGACCTTCTTTGTTTGTTGTAAATCAGTCTCCAATGCTAGAACTTTGTCTGATAACTTGATAACCAAATCCATTAATTCGGTTTGTTGCATTCTACCCTCATCACTTTCAGGTGTGTGACTCTTGGGAGAGGTAAATCATAGGGTGGTGTAGGTACCCTGGAGGGTGATGAAAGTGGTGGTTGTGAGGTAGATGGAGTAGTGATGGGTGTGTGATGGGACTCAACTAGAACTGTTGATCCTTCACCCTGCTGAATTGGACCTTGAACAAGCATGCTTGAAAATAATGGAATGTCCACCCCAGTATAACCCTTAAAAACCCTTCTCATGTTGCTGAATAGTTTTTGTGTAAGGGTAGGAGCAACATAAGTTCTTTTGTGAGGTAGAAGCAATCTCTGATGTTTGTTCAAAAGGATTTGAATGAATCTAGGATACATCAAGAATTTAGACATACTGTCCAAATTTTTTACCATGCCTTTAAAAATCATTTTAGAAAAGTTAAAAGTCCTGTTTGTGGCCAGGCAAATGATAGCAGTTGCTATATTGCTACTAAACTGCTCCCAAGCAGTCTTCTTAGGACTTAAGCAATGAAGAATAGTATGTATTAAGAATCTTCATTAAGGGGAAAAGTAACCCTTTTGGAAGGTCAACTTTTCAAAAGCAGAAACATACCCTATAAGAGCAAGTTGCTCAAATATTTCAGTATTAGGTAGTGAACTAATACCATCAACATCTTCTAACTTGAGATATCTTCTAAGAGATGCTTCAGTAATAGTCTTGAGTTGGCCATATATGGTTGCAGTTATTTCCACTTCTCCATCTTCAAGTGTTCTTGTAGAAGCAGTTTGCCCAAACTGTTGAATGAGTGAAGTATAGATAGTAGGATTTTCAGTAAGAGAAAACTTTATGTGACTTGTGTTGAGGAAATCTACTATCTATTGAAAACCTTCACTTCCCTCTAATTTGTTCAAGAAATCGACCATGTTGTGATTATCACAAAAGTCTAAATTCGCCATTTGATGAAGAGAAGCTTAATTAGGGTTCTGGGATAAGATCGTTTATGAGAGTGTATGAGCTTGGAAAAGCTAATTAAGATTATGTAGAGAGCACTTAGGGTTTTGATTTGACTGACTTAATAAAATTAAATCTTTTTCTCAAAGAAAACTTATAAGAGAAAGAAATATCAAGAATTTTCCAAATTATAGACCCCTATAAGCGAAGTTGTTAGCGAAAATATCTCAACGGCTATTAATTAATTAAGAAAATTCTGTTATACCTCAAACATTACTAACGGTCATCCAACAGTACTAATTTTAGCCTAATAGTATTAACTTTAAGCCTAGCCGTATTAACTTTACCCAACATTATTAAGATATGTCTGGCAGTACTAACTTAATACTGACAGTATTAAGTATATGCCTAGCAGTATAAACACCAATGCTGTTACAACAAGCATTTCCATCTTTAAATTTAGATTCTCACAAGCTCTCTTTCTGTTTTTATGCTCACTATATCTCTCAATTCTTTTTACTTACAAAATCACTCATTTATGTTTTTATTCACACATCTCTCTTTTTGTTTTTTAACTCACAACATCTCTCTTTTCTTTTTTCTCACCAAATCTGACAATTTCGTACAAAGTTCCACCAATTCCAATAGTTTCATACTATCCTCCCCACTTCCAAAAGTGTGTAACCTCATAAGAGAGGTGGATCATTGGACTTTTTAAATGTAGTCTCAAACCTAGTTTGAGCATCTACACCCCCAATATGGTATCTTGGCACCTGGGACCACTACCTGAATTAGTTCCCTGAGGATAAGACTCATTAAGTGTTGCCATGGATTGGGTCCTATTTATGTTATCACTGTCCAACATCTAAGCTAGAAGCAGTAGTGGCAGCCGTTCCCATTCTGTCTTCCCACTCCTTATAGACAGTCTCATCTATAACAAGGTTAATAGGTCCACTAGACTGAGATATCTCAGTGGTCCTTATGGCTGTCCTAGGTTTGTGGGTCTTTTTGGGTTGATATGATGATGGAACCATGATTGGTTTCTTTATTGTAGAGTTGAGTAAATGTGGATGTAGGTTGGAGATCAGTGGGTTGTCTTGACCCTTCATCCATATCTACTTGATGTTTTAATCACTTTTATTCATTCTTAATTGACCTCCCCTCAAATAATGCTTCAAGGGTTAAGAATTTGCTCAGCAGTTGTAACTCTAATGATATCCCAGTAGTACTGACTTTAGCTTAATAATTATACAACAACATGCCTCTATTCATCACAAGCAGACTAGAAAAGACTAGATAGACATGTGAGAATTCATGAGGATCCATATTTATGCATAACCTATGAATAAAAGTTAAGAACTGTTATCCAAACATATTAACCTCCCCTCAAACAATACTTCAGAGATTAAGTAATCCAATGCTAGCAATTAGAAAATTAAACTTGCTAACATCAAAAGCCTTTGTGAGAAGATCTGTAACATTAAGATCTATGTGAATCTTTATCACTTGAATCAAATTCTTCTCAAAAGAATCTCTAATAAAATGGTGCCTAATCTATATGTGCTTGGTTTTAGAGTGAAACACTGGATTCTTCACAATACAAATGGTGCTTTCATTATCAATGAAAATCTTGGTGTTCATGAAGTTGAATCCATAATCAAGCATTTGATTTTGAATCCATAGCACCTGTCCACAGCAATTAGCAGCAGCAACATACTCTGCTTCAGTAGTAGAATTTGCAACTATAGTCTGCTTCTTACATTGCCATGAAATCAACCTCTTGCCAAGAAATTGACAACCTCCTGTTGTGGATTTCCTGTCAAGGCTAGCTCCAGCATAATCACTATCAGAAAAAGCTTCCAAGTCAAATGGTGAATCTCTAGGATACCAAAGGCCCAATTTAGGTTGACCTTTCAAGTATCTAAAGATCCTCTTCACAGCATGAAGATGTGACATTTTAGGAGTAACTTGGAACCTTGCACAAGCACAAACAACAAACATTATGTCTGGCCTAGAAGCTGTTAAGTACATCAATGATCCAATCATTGATCTGTATAAATGAACATCCACACTATCAGCTTCTTCATCCTTGATCAATGCCTTGTTAGGTTCCATGGGAGTGCTTGCTGTCTTCACAGTGGAAAAATCAAATTTCTTCAATACTTCAGCCACATATTTGTCTTGGCTAATGAAGATTCCATCCTTATTATGTTGTACTTGTAACCCTAAGAAGAAAGTGAATTCTCCCATAGAACTCATTTGGAATCTCTTGTGCATTAAACCTTCAAACTCGTCACATAGGGACTTCTTAGTTGACCCAAAGATTATATCATCAACATACACCTGAACTAACAAGATATCACCTTTATCCTTCTTGATGAACAAAGTCTTATCTATAGTGTCTCTTCTAAACCCATTTTCAATTAAGTAGGTAGAAAAGGTCTCATACCAGGCTCTAGGAGCTTGATGTAGACCATATAAAGCTTTTTCTACCTTATACACTTTGTCAGGGAACTGTGGATCTTCAAAACCAGGAGGTTGACACACATAAACCTCCTATTCAATAGTACCATATAAGAAGGCACTCTTTACATCCATCTGGTACACAATAAACCCCATAAATGATGCATAGCCCAAAAATAACCTGATTGCTTCTATCCTAGCAATAGGAGTAAAAACCTCATCACAATCAATTCCTTGTTCTTACGTATAACCTTGTACAACCTGTCTTGCCTTGTTTCTTACTACAATGCCTCTCTTATCCTTTTTGTTTTTAAACACCCATTTTGTTCCAATGGCCCTCTTGCCATTAGGTAGATTAACCAGTGTTCAGACCTTCTGAAGTTGAAATTATAGAAGCTCCTCTTGCATTGCTTCTATCCAACTTGGATCTTCTAGATCTTGAATCACTTTCTTGGGTTCCATTTGAGAGAGAAAACAAGCAAATAAGCAGTTCTAATAATCTTTGTGATTTGTTCTCCTCTACTTATTAATGTAACATACCATAGCATGTTCATCAGAAATCTTGGTCATTCTCCTTGTTTGAATAGCTGAATTAAAGTCTCTAATGATCTAATCTTTAGGATGATCCTTGTTAATTCTGGTTGTAGGAATAGGACTGACATTCATGGTTGTTTCCAAGTTGTTGAGGTCAGCTACTGCACCCACATCTTTATCATCATAAGCATTACCAAAAATTCTAGTATCATACGTTGGAGTCACATTTGTAATAAGTGGAAGTATAAATTCATTTTTGAAAGGAGAAAATCTTTCAAATAGATGTTCCTCAAATGCATTAGAAGCTTCAGCAGTATTAACTAGTGATGATGGATCATCATTGGTAAAAGATGGTCTAGCAGTACTAACATGTGTGCTAACAGTATTAATACTATTAGTACTGTTAGTCTGCTTTTTCTGTTGAAGTAGTCTTTCAAACTCACTTCTTGTGGCTTGATCATCCTCCCCATCTTTATCGGAAGCTCCATTTACATCCACTTTTGTAGGCTTTATTCCAGAATCTTCTTCACTATCCTTAGGACCTTGAGAGATTAATGGATCAGTTGTGCAGATAGGTATTAGGATGTATTCTTGTTCAGGTTTTGTCTTCTTCTCAGCTTGACCTGTAACAATGTAATCTCTAGTTCCTGCAATACCATTAGTTTATTTCATGTAATAACTGACACATAGTTCATAGATATTGTCAAATAATCAACATCAAAAACCCAGTCTGGTCCATTTCATGTCACATTAGGTGTATTTTTAAGAAATATAATGTTTAAGGTCTCTTCAACTATCCTGGTCCTCTTTTTAAATACTCTCATGTCCTTGCTAACTACAGAGTAACCAACAAAAAATCCCTCATCAGCTTTTCCATCAAACTTGCCTAGATGATCCCTGGTATTTAAGATGGTAACAGGACACCCAAAAGGTTTCATGAATTCTATCAATGGAATGAATTCTATCAATGGAGTTCTTCTATGAATAAGTTCAATAGGTATCTTGTTATGAGGCTTAATGATTAAGACCATATTTAGCACATATCAAGCAATATTAACTGCTTCAGCCCAAAAGGTGGTTGGTAACTTAGAGTCAACTAACATAGTTCTTACAGCCTCTATCAATGTTCTATTCCTCCTCTCAGCAACACCATTCTGCTGAGGAGTCCTAGCAACACTGAATTCCCTCTTAATCCCCTTTATTTCCCAGAACTGATTCATTACACTATTTTTGAACTCAGTTCTATTATCACATCTGATAACTTTTACTTTATGGTCTAGTTGATTTTCTATTTCTGTTATGAATGTCTTTAATATCCCACTAGTCTCATCTTTAGTGGCCAAAAAGAATACCCAAGAAAATCTACTAAAGTCATCAGTGACAACTAGGCAATAAGACTTTTTCATTAAACTCTTAACATTTCTAGGACCAAATAGGTCCATATGAAGCATATGTAAGGTTTTGCTGATTGAGTTTACAAGTTTGGCCTTACAGGAGGCTTTATGTTGCTTTCCTTTCTCACAAGCAACACAAGAATGGTCATTTTCAAAAATCTTTGAAGGCAAGCCTGTAACAAGGTTTCCCCTCACAAGTTTGTTCATGTTTGATTTTACCTTTTCTAGAAATAATACCTTTACCATCTCTAAAGGAAACAAAGCCACCATCATAATCTGTATATTCAATAAGATAGCATTTGTTTCCAATCATGTGCCTTAAACAACCACTGTTAATAACTTCTTTTTCCTTGTACTCCTTCTGCTGTGGGTTGCTCTGCACATAAAATAAGAGAATTAGACTCTTTTGGGGATCCAAGCCATTATAGACTTTGATCTGCCTCGTGCATCAATGTAAGAATATTTCTTGAAAGTATTTGATGCACTACTATTTTTGGCTTTCCAAACCCATCATGCTGAGGCCTTAACATCATTAACCTCTTTTCCCTTGTTTTCACTTACTACTGCTCTATCCCTAGCAGTAGTATCTTTTACCCTGACAGTATTAACTGGTCTGACAGCAGTATTAACACTTGCACCAACAATATTAATTTTACCAGACTTGGTTAATACTGCTTGTGGAACAAGTCTTCTATTAGGGTGAGGGTGAGTCATTTTATTAGCAAAGTTCTTATGATTCACCCTACCTGTGTTGTTCTACACTGGTCTTATAACCTTTTTGTCCACACATAATGAAGATGCTCAAAACAACCACAAACAAAACAAGCTTTATTAATCATTTTAAAGTCACTTCCTAGTCTTTGGGACATAAGATTGGTCTAGTTTCTTTGGTTCCCTCTAGGATAGTGTTTATTTTGTTTAGATGTTTCTACTTTCTCTACTGTTTCCCTAGCAGTCTTAACAAATTTTATCTTTTCAGTGCTAGAACTAACAGTTTTATCCTAGGTATAATTTCTATCTTACTTTCATCATCAAAATTCCAATCCTCAATGACTGGAGGTCTAAAGCTGTTCTTCCTAACAGTTTTAGGTTCTACTACATCACCATTTCTTTTTAAACCAGCAGACTCATGATTTGACTCAACTGTCTTAACATTACTAGGTGTAACAACAGTAGTAACATCCATATTCTCACTTTCAACTATTTCATCCATAATTGTTAGATCAAGTTTGCGAGGTATGAAATTCCCTGTAAAAGGTGGGGGAACTGCATGATATCCCTTATCAGATTTGGACTTATTATGTTTCTGATTTTCTAACATCTCTGATTTATTCACAAAACTTTCTACTGCAGGAGAAGCTGTAGTAGAATAAGCTGCATTATATCCTAGTCCAGTTTTAAACTTGTCAACAACTTGACTTTCTAGCAAATTATTCAAATATTTAGATGAATTTTAAAACTTCTCTAATGTTAGTTTTAACTCATCTCTCTTTTTCTGCTTTTTCCAATTTCTTTTTGTTTTCAACTAAAGCATTATCTCTTAGTTTAACTTCAAGATTTAAAACATTAATGCTTTCTTCATACACAGCCTCAATTTTCTTATAGTGAGCTAGTCTAGCTTCTACTGATTCTAAACCTGCTTTATAAGATACTAAATTAAATTTAGACTTTTTGTAATCTGAAGACAAACTATCATATTGTTCTTTAAGAGTAGCATAATCTTTTACACATGATTTAGAACAAGAATCTACCTCAGAATCTAAATGTAACACCCCCAAATTGGGTCGCAGCGGAATAAGGGTCCGGGGCGTGTTACTTCAAAGTCAATAGCACAAGATATATAAGAACGACACAAAAAGTCGTTTAAAATGATACATTGGATTTAATTGAAAGACTTAATACAAAAGCATATAGCTTTACCTCTTTCTCTGTTTTCCTGTATTTTTAAAGTCTACATTCTCTTGCAAAGTGACCATATTTATGATAATTGTAGCACTCCACTTTAGACCTATCAAATCCAACTCTTTGACCATTTACATCTAGCTTCCTGCCTGTCCTCTTGATGAATCTCCTAGCTTTAATTGTCAGCATGGCCATTTCCCATTGCAATTCCATTTCTTCTAGATCATCAGGATCAATTTGTTCTAGATCCTCTTATGCAAGTTGAGGAGAATTTGGCTGACTAGCTAGGAAAGCACAGATCACAACATCACTAAGGTTATCTCCAGATGTTAGGATTACTTTGAGTTTGAGCAAGCACTACTTCAATAAGTAGTTATATCCGCTCTATTATTGGTGCTGCTTTTGCTGTTAGTGTTGTTAGGAGACAAAAAAAGCCACACTTTTATAGATTTTAAACTTGTACTTGATGATCATGTAATTTCAGGTTCATATATCTTCACGTTGTTATTATAAAGTATCTAATACTGATGGTCTTTATTTTCCTCTTTATTACTACCAAATTCAAAGCAGGAGTCTTCCATTTCAGGATGGAAGACTTCTCAATAGTTTTAAGTTCATGTCCTCTTATGTAATAACTTTGTCTTGAATCTTCAACTGACTAATAATTGTTTCCAAACCTATTAAAGTTTGATCCTATTATCTCTGACTTGTTCCTGCAAAGTTCTCTCTATTGCTTGCTTGAGTAGAGGTTCTCTGACTTTCTTGGATTCCTTGTTTCCTCCATACCTCTTCTCAATGGCTTCCATGAGTAATTTTGCATCTTTATATGAATGGAACTTCAGTTGATCCTTATTTGGAAGTGCCATCAACAGAGTTCCTCTAGTTTCATCTCATTCCTCATGTCCTGCTTTTCTTCTGCAGTAGTAGGTTCATATTCCTGCTCAGTTTCTCCAACAGTTCTCTTCAGCACTTTGTTACCATTCAGAATTACTTTACTTCCCAAAGGAAGTAATCAGTCATAAGAAAGTATTGTTCTATCCTCATTAATCAGAGATCATATTCTCCTAGGTTGAGGATAGGAAGTCTTGCAGTCAGAGTTGTAGAAGTAGTTCCTGCCTCCATCTTATCACTGAGAATTAGATCTAGTATATATTGTTTTTTCTTCTTATTTAAAGCTTCACAACAAGCTCTGATACCACTTGTTAATCCCAATGAACATATCTTGAACTCCTTAGCTTGATGTAAGGTTTAGTATCCTTGGATAAATCCAAAGGCACTAAGACTGAAACTTTGAGTGTATGATATAAACTATGCGGAATCTAGTTTATACCACTAAGAAGAATAAAAAAAGTATGTTTGAGATACAGAAATACAACCAAAGCAATAAGCTTCAATATATTAATACAAAAACTCTTTGACAGTGTTAGGGTTTACAACCTTGAAGCTATGAATACTATGAAAGACTGATATGATGTGATGTGTGTCTAACTATGCCGTAGGGTTTCTTTTATACACTAAGGAAACCCTAATGGGCTTACAAAACGCGTACAATGATAATGCATATCTATTTCTAATTTAACTCATGCGTATCATAATAGCAGTACTAACTATATAAGCCTAACAGTACTAACTATAGTGGCAGTACTAATAAAGTACTAGCAGTACTAACTAATATAACTAATAGTATTAACTACTTAGTATGTTTTCTTCAATCTTTAGCAGCAACATCAACTTTGAACCAGCAGTAGTAAATTAGCACCAGCAGTAGTAACTCATAATTCCTAACATAAGAGAAGAGAAAAGAGAGGAAAGAGGTGAGAATACAAAGGCTAAGGGTGGGTATTTATAGGCTAAGGATCCCAAATTTTCAAAAATAATTCGTGTCTGGCATGCTGCCCACGCGTCAGAGAGTAGCCAGCGCGCTAGATTCCTGACTTGTTTTCTTCAGGATCTTGGCGTTCGAAATACCCGCACTTGTTAAACCTCCAATTGTACTTCATGCTATGACCTTTCAATCATTCTTATACTCAAGGTTAACTAACTCAAATAGCCATTTGATAAAAGCATTTGTGAAGTGTTTAAAAGAGATTTAGGGGTCGTTTGTCCAATATCGAGAAAGATAGAAAAGAACTATCAGACAAGGGTATTTTTGGTATTCCTCTAAAGTAACTAGTCTAGTTAGAAGCTAACCAAGGTTTGAGAAGTTGGTTAGGGTACAAAGTAATATTCTAACCTTGAAGAGAAAAGGTAGATGTTATGGGGGGAAGATTTAAATTTTGAATGTCAAATTAAATTGTAACATGTGTGTAATAGAAGATAGGATAATGAGTTGTATATGAGTTGGCATGATGTGATGAAAAGGAGCCTCTGGATCACATTCAAAATCAAGAGTAAAGATGAGATGGTGAAGACGTAAGTTGGATAGGTGAAGTGGCATGATCAAGGGTGGATGGAGAAGTGTGTGTGTGTGTGTGTGTGTGTGTTATTTGAATTTATATCTAAGAGAGGAGATGAGAGTGAGGTAAGTTGGATTGATGAAATGGCATGATCAAGGGTTAAGATGAGAGAGAGAGAGAGAGAGAGAGAGAGAGAGAGAGAGAGAGAGAGTGTGTGTGTATGAAACTCAAATGAAGTTGTGTAAGGAAGATGATGAATAGGAGATATATTGTGGAGAATGTTTTGATGTGATGTGGAGGAGCCTATGTTGGAATGTTAGGGGACAAGTAGTACAAAAGGTACAATGGTGTAAGAGAATGTGAGTTGTCCCATGTAAGGATAAGATGGAGAATGTTTAAGTGAGAAAGGTTTGATCTTGTGAAGTCTTAGAAGGAAGAAGTGTGAAGATGATGATGATTAGAGTGAAATCTAAGGATTGATTTGGGTTTATAATCACATTGACAATAAAAGATAATAGAGTGGGCAAATTTGATTATAGGATGGTTTGAGTAAGGAGTATGGAAGATATAATCATTTGTTGGGTAAAAAGGGTAAACAAATGATTAGGAAGAATGTGTTGTAGGATTGTGTAGAAAGAGTGTTTAATCATTTGCTGGGAAATAGATTAACAAATGATTAGAAGGATGTGTTGTAGGAAGTATGGTATAGAAGTGATGTATTGAGGAATGTGGGAGTTTATAAAACATCTTGGATGTGTGGAAGAACATGTGAGAAATACATGTGTGAGTTTGGTAAATCATTTATAAGTAAGGAGGTAAGAAAAATTCAAAGCATTATTAACCACCACTAATGTGTTCTTTGTCATGTAGGTAATTTATTATTCAAGTTTTACTATTTATATTTTGCCGACTATACCTATTAAAAAACACTAACAGGCAGTGTACTCGATCAGTTATAGGTTTATTGGTAAGTAGGGTGTCGATCACTAAGAGCGAGAACGTTAACTCTTAAATCTATCAGTAGTTTAGTTATCTAATTAATCTTATCTAAGCCTAAACTAACACAAAAAGGGAGGTTTCAGCCTGAGAGACTGGCACGAGTTTTTGTTATACTTTAAGCTAAATGATGACAAGTAAAGCGATAAACACACACAAGCAGATAAACAAACGATAAAGAAGCGGTCTAGGACAAATGTAAGGAAAATGTATCAACCATGATTAATCTAATAAAACGCATGAATTGTCTATGTGTGCAATGATTGTATTACTTTGTTGGTGTTATATCATTCCCTAAGTCTAGGTGGATCTTCTCACTAAACTTTATTCAATTAATCCTGTCACAATTAACCAAATGTCTCATAAACATACATCCGTCGATTATAATCTATCTAGGAGACAATACTGGTAAATACTAAAACCTAGCTCATCGAGGCTTTACCCACTCATGTTTGATCACAATATATATGCTGGTAGTCTACGGTCTATCGTGACCCAAAGCAAGGCCACATAATGTTATTTGTAATCCTAAGTCACCACTTAGTCTACCACTCTTTAAACTAAGGATGCACTAAGGACCTGGATTTGTAGTCCTATAATTCCAGAGTCACATATAAGTTGTATGTAGTTCTAGCCCAGACTCTAGTCCACTTGGTCCATTTTCTAGATCCATTGAATGATAGATTAAACACATAATCAAACATGACCAAATATCAAGTTTTAAACATAATCAACATGCAAAAATGGTAAATAATCTATATAGACAAACCAAACATTAAATTATCATAAACATGGTTGATACCTAAAGGTATCAGACCATAGTCATTGTAACAAGATACGGTATCATAGATGAACGATTAAAGTAAAGAAAAATGATACTATAATCGAACACGTATATCGTTGCATTAAGATTACAAGAGGTTTCCTATGATATTGAGGCACTTTGCTGACCTTCTAGGGCTTTTAAAATCGTCTGGTATCGAACTTGGTGGTTTAGGGCTTCACTTGCACACCGAAAATCGTATTTAAGGTTCAATATTTATAGACTCTGAAAATAGGTCGATACGCCGTATTCGAAGTGTTTGATACGGTGTATTGGGTAACTTGGAGTGGGCTCGACGCTTATAATATTCTAGAATATTCGATCATTGCTTCCTTATACGGCGTATAGGGTCTTGTAGATACGGCGTATTGCTTGAAATCGTGTTTGCTCTGAGTGTTGACCAAGGTATCATATACAGCGTATCTGATGAAGTGGATACGACGTATTCTTCAAAGTCAGGCAATGGTCTTGAATTCGTATAAGTCTTGGATATGGCGTATGTGTCTAGAATGATACGGCGTATTGGTTGTCAGAATCAGTAGACTTTCTTGAATTCTTTGTTTATGCTCCAAAACACGTGCTTTCCTCCATATTTTGCCAATTGCTTGATAATAACTGAGATTAACAAATATAAATGATTAAGTATTAAATCTCTTATAAAATAATGTAAAACAAGCAATATAGATGAAATAAATGATGCTAATAATGTGACCTTATTTGATGTCATCAAATATCCCCTCCATTTGAATCCTACTTGTCCTCAAGTAGACTTTAGAAATATCTTATGAAAATGTATCCCAAACCAAAGTCTAGGATTTTTTCTTTAGGCATTTTTTTTGTTTGATCACTAGCACACAACGAAACACCTCACGAAATAGGAAATAAAAACACTCAAATCACTCAACTAATCTATTTGGTAATATTTAGTAATTTGCTCAATTGCTCGGTCGTGATGAGTATTCTATCATACGCTTGCCAATGATACACATCTCCACCACTAAAGCTAAGGAGTAACAAGTCTAAAAAGGTACATTGGGTTAAATGATACGGTTTAAGGGCTTGATCATTCTTTTGAATCTCTATCGATACCAATATTCCAGAAAGGGCGACAAAACCATAAATGCACGCCCAAATCCATGACCGTGACACTTGTGATTGCTCACTCCCTAACTCGAATAAGCTAAAGAATAAGACTAAGTAATCTTCACCAACACTAATACACCAATAAGGGCGACAAAACCATACGTACATAGGCAAATCCATGAATGAGACACATATGATTACTCACTCCCTCATTCGAGCAAACCAGAGGTTAGGATGAAGAATGATATAGGGTAGGGATCGTCTAATCTTTCCCAACAGTAATAAACCAACAAGGGCAATAAAACCACACATACACATTCAAATCCATGAATGAGACATATGTGATTGCTCACTCGCTCATTCGAGTAAGACCAAAGGTTAGGGATTAGGCATGGAAAATATAATTGGTGTAAAATAAAATAACAAAACAAATAGATTAAGTCCAAACAAATAAGGAACCGACCATACCCATGAAAAAGACACAAATCACTGACTAACTCACGCTTTAACACTGGAAACTCACGCTTTATTTGGTAGACACGAATTAGACTCAAAGATGTCTTGATCATAGATCAATAAAAACAATCCTTAGTTGGCGTTTCTGTAACGGCCAACTCCCAATCATCCATAATATAGTACAACAATAGTGGCGATATCTACCACTTGATACAAAATAATACATAGTTGGTTTATATTACGTACCAACTCTAAATACAACATAACTTTATAACGTTGGTTTATAACACATACCGACAATTAATCGATCACATAAATAATAAAATCGGTTAAGTTTAGGCGAACCGATTATCTCACAAACCTCTCCTTTTTTCTCTCTTCCATCTTTTTTTGTATTTTTTGGTTTTTTGATTTTTTTTGATAACATAACTAGAAAACGAAATTTGGTGTAAAATTTCACCACTTCACCAACATGATAAATCTGACTAATTAATATCTGATCATAATTGTGAAAGTAATAAACACACAGGAAATAAAATAAAACTACTACTTTCACATTCCCATTGCATTGTGCAATTTCCCGACCTAACCAAAGATAGAAAATAACGCACACGAACACAGGAAATACATACTTTTATACAAAAGCAATTAGCAGCCGATTAATGACTTAATCTACAGGGTAGGCTAAGGTGTAAGGGTGTAACAAAACAAATATTTGGCAGTGTAAGAAATGAAAAAAATGTCTCTACAGTTTTTTTCTAGGAGTATCTTACTCTAAAAATGAAAGTAAACAAAAGAGTTTATACGGGGGTTAACTAACAAGTGTGGTTAGTTAATATCATAATATGTATAGGTTTTTTTGGTGTAATCCTAGAAATTTACCAATTTAGAAAGGTCACTCCATCTATATAAAATAATACTTATTATGGTGGTCTCGAATAGCATACCAAGCCAAGTTCTAAAGTTTACTACAGTCACCGGCACACTTATATTTTTGTGGAATTAGTAAAAATTGGGAAACAGAATAGGCTAAATCCTTACAATATAGAGATAAGGGTTATGTGTGCGGGTCATGTAACTAATAATCTCACAAAAATTTGCTAATTTTTTTTAAAATTTAGGTATAAATTAAGCAAATTATTGTGAAAATACGAACAAGTAGTGTTCTAATTATCCTCCTCCCACTTGAGATATACAACGCCCACGTTGTATAAATATAATATTAAAAACATGAAATAAAAAGAATTAGAACAAAAAACTCCCCTGAGATTTGCTCGGTATAATCATCCATTATGCGTATGCGAGCAATTATGTGTGTTGTGTTGTGAAAAAGTGTCTGAATATTAGCATGACTACAACACACATAAGATTCCAGATAATATGTATACCACCAGATTTGTCCATCATGTTTCAGTATATTCCTGTCTCAATCAACACAAGAAAACATTGCAATCATATCTACGAATAATCGTCGGTTAGAAAGTAAAATTAAAACATAAAACGCTACAGGAAGTCGATACGCCGTATCTATGTTACTGGATATGTTGTATCGAAACCTGTAAAGATAAATCCTAATACACGTCAGAGGTTGAATACACCGTATGCAGAAATCTGAATACACTGTATCTACAAGTCTGACAATAAAGTTTTAAAGTGAAGAAAATTGATGACATCTAAATATTTGATACTTTTTAGTGTCAATTTTCCCCTAAAAATACTTCAATTGTCTTAATAATACTTCAAATATGTGATACCTTTTATGTTATTTCGTTATTTCACATAAAATGAAAGTCTATGTGACAAGAACATCATGCGGGGGGGGGGGTGAAAAGGACCAAAAAATGAAGAAAACACGCGATTCTTGGAGACCCTTTATTGCTCAACCCAACATAGAGTGTTACGCCGTAACCAAATTCAAGGTAATACACGTCACCCAAGCCAAGATTAGCCGGCGTTACCACACGCAACAGATTTCCGCCGTAACATTATTAATATGGAAGAATGAGTTATCTGAGTCAGCATTACAACGTAATGTGATTATGCCGTAACATCCTTTAAGCCTACAAGATGGAAATTACGTGTCAGCAGTTTACGGCGTAAACCCCTAAAAGGTTACATCGTAAACTATTCGAAATCTATAAATAGAGGCCTCAATCAGACAATTCGATATCAACCATTCCACAAAGATCTAATGGAGGATAGATCAAGGCCTTCCATAGCTTGAAGAAATTCCACAAGAAGTCCTAGGGAGATCACACTTTAAATTACACTTTCTTGTATTTAATCATTCATAAAAAAACTTATATACGAGAATATGAAGTTTTTCACCATCCTGAGTATCTTTATTAATTCCTTGCATTGTAGTTGCCATGAACCGGCAAAGTACACAAGTGCTGGCCTAGTCATGAATTTTACTACCGTTATAATATTTGTTACCTGTTAGATCATGGTTTTGTTAGATGTCCTTTTGACTATCGTGTAACCCTAGGTTATGGTAGTATTACGAGTGGTTTAGATCATGTTAGTCCTGTTATTAGATTACTACTTGACTAGTGATTCTAGCAGGGTACTACTTGAAGGATGATCATTCCTACAACCCTAGTGACAAGGAACTAACCCTGTATCCGCCGCGCCTAGCTATCACTCAAAATACTTCTAAAAACAACAGGAACTCTTTCAGAGAGGGTTAATAATCTGTATAAAGTATTTTGACTAGTTTTATTAGGGTAACTAGTAGAGAGGGATCAATCAAAAACCTTAACAATTGGGGGGGATCTAGTTGCCCTAGACCTCGTACTTTTAAGGGACTCGGGATCACAAGAATTATAGGTCAGACTAAAGATATCTATTCAGGTCTGTCAGCTTTAGAAACCACTAATGAATCCATGGTGTAACATTGCACAGGAAAACATAGTTATAACGGAGTAATGAAATGGCTAGACTAGCACACTTCTCTCTCTGATTTCTTCTATCACTTTTGCTTATTCACAATTTACTTTCCTGTTATTTTCAAAATCAATCTCAAACCATTTTCAAAACACGTGACCACTTCACAAATAAAAACAGAAAAATAAAATAATCTAAAAAAATAATATTAAAAATAAAAAAGAAAAAAAAAATTAAAAAATTAAAATAAATTAAACAAAAAAAATAAAAAAATAAAATAAAAAATTTTATTTTATAAAAAACTAAAAAAGCAAAAAATAAATTAAAAAAGAAAAACATAAAAAATAAAAATTTATTTAAAAATATATATTAAATTAATTAAAAAAACAAATATAAAAAAAAATAACAAAAAAACAATTAATTTCTTTATATATGAATTTTAAAAAAATTTAAAAAAAAATATAATTAAATTTTTATTACAAAAAAAAAAAAAAATGTGATAATTTAAAAAAAAAAAAAAAAAAAAAAATTCATATAAAAAAAAAACAAATTTAACAAAAAAAATAAAATTTAAAAAACACTTAGCTCTTGGGATGACCTTGGATTTACCATCTCTACACTACACACGACCGGGTTTTAGAGCCCGTTAGATCGTTTGTAAAGGTAGAATGAGTTTTATAAATTTAAAACTTGATAAATAAATATTTAAAATAAAATACGCATAAAAAAATAAAAAGAGATAACATCCAGGTTGATCAATACGCGGTATCCATGGAATTTGGATACACTGTATCGCCAATCTGGGAAGACAGACTCGATTAAAACTTGAAATTACATTTCGAATTGTACTCCCACAAGACCACTTTTGTCTAGCAAAAAGTCTTTCGTTAATCTTGCTCCAGCTTTAAGTTCATCTCATGCACGCTCCAGGAAGTGTACCACTCCAGTGTGAGCCAACTCAACATGCTTTTTCATGTATTCATAGTATTCGGCGTCCCTAAATTCCACACTCTTTTGTAAAAATCTTTTAACTTTTGATATGGGTGTGACTTCCCTTCTAGCTTATCACGTGCACTTAACTTAAGCAACTATCGAATTTAGTTGCATTGCTCATTAGGAGAGATGCTTAAACCTTGGATGCATCCTTGCCATTTCATAAGTCACACTATCATTACCATTGTAGATGGTGATAAATCCAAAAACACATACTTTTCTACAAAATGGCTTTCCAACAATGACATCGCCCATTGTAACACCCCCATTTTTACAATATAGCAGCGGAAGCTAATCTAGGGTATTACTTCATGGATACAACAATCATAATCATAGAAAACGACCCAAAAGAGACATTAATCAAAAGAATATTTTAACATTCATTACAAATCAAGAGATTTTACAAAGGCAAGCTCCCAAAATCTAAAAACATAAAATGTGCAATGATAAACAAGTTTAGCCACTTCATGTCCTAAAAGTGAGAGCCATTCCATGCTATAGTTTCGCTCAATTACCTTGAATAAACAAGCATACAAAAAAGGTCAACCAAAGGTTGAGTTGAAATTACATAAGGTTTGAAATGTAATAGTTGAATAACCAAAGTTTAATAGTGGAAATACTGGTAATTCAGGGATAAATCAACATGGGGAAACATATTTATTGCAACTATGCTCATGAACATCAATAACCATTAACAGGGAAATCACCGTAGTCTGATATTACGGGATAGCCGACGACATATGTCCCCCGTGGAAAAAGTAAGGTGTTTAGCGCGAAGGTTACCTATTAGGGACAAACTAGTAAGTGTCTGTTTGGCGCACCCCAAGCATGGGTATATCCCTCAACGGGCAGCCTCTGTCACACCCCCCACTAGATCCTATTTCACAATATTTGCGTTCACTCAATCACGCAAACGCCCTAAATTAATGATTCATGATATGAAATAATGGCAACTAGGATTATCTACTTGAGTAGGCACATATCTGGGTAGCATACAATTTAGAAAACACTTGCATTCATGGTTTATCACAGTTTATAAAGTATTCCAATCACATCATTGAACTACAGGGGGTCGCCTTTAGTAGAAAAGTAATCACAATAGGTACAATAAGATACAGACGAGTATGTAAAAGAAGTTATATGAGGGAGACAGCATGTATCCCCCCTCGCGGGTTTATAAACTTCAAAAGATTGAAAAGCGAGGCTAATGAACTCACCTGATAGGCTTAACGATGGTAATAAATATTTCTGAAATGAAAGCTCACGACCTTATCACAACTAACTAGGGAAGGTGATATAGCAAATGATATAAGAGTTTGAGTATGAGTGGGAGAGAAATACTTTGAGTTTTTATGCTTGCAAATGATATGTGTGTTTACTTCCACTTTATGACTTCTATATATAGCCAAGCGTGTAAGTATACCACTTAGAAGAAACTAGCAATGGTTTTGGGGTCTTGCTCATGGTATTCGGCTAGGAGAAGGCATAAAGTAAGGTGGTATGTGCTTAAATACACATACCTTTTACCTTTAAAAACGAGCTAAAATATCCAAAAACGGACTTAAAATGCCAAATATATGCTTGTTTTGCTAATTGCATTGTGCAGGAACGGATAACTAAGAAAAGTACGATATAATCGGTTTTAAGCGTTTTAATCAATATCTGGAAATGTTAAGCACGAGAAGCGTTAATTAAAGTTATGTCTTGTAAGGTTTTAAACATGATTTTATACTTTTTCAAAATGTTACATTTTAGACCCTTGAGTTTGAAAAGTGGCAAAATATACCCTTGGGGTTTGCACTTTTACGAGTTTGGTCCTTCAAGTTTAAAAGATATACCAAGTAAACCTTGTACTTTGGAAAGTGACATAATAGACCCTTATAGTTATAACTTTGATAAAATGACATTTTCAGCCCCTTTAGTTATAAGTTTCAGAAAGTTACGATATATACCCCTTGCATGGATAATATTTACAAAACATGTCCAAATTGCCATGCAAGCTTATTTTAACATTTCAATAGACATTTATAAGTTATAATAAACTAAAATATGAAGATTTAACGCAACGAAAGTTTAGAATAACGATTCGTTAAGCTAGGAAGCAAAACGGGTCAAATTAGGGTTTCAAAACGTAAACGTGCGGGTTTTAAGATCAAATTTCTTCATTAATCAATAAAGTGGTTATTTTAACATTAGTTAAGCATGCTAGGATAGATTATAACAATATTTAATCATTATAACATTTAGTTTTAAGAAAAACATAAAATTAGGGTTTCGGGTGTACGGTTTTGGATCAAAATGGAAAATGAGCATGAATTGAGTTATGAAACTTTAACAAGAGTATATTTAGGATCATATGAACATTATAAGGGTGTAGTAGCAGAAGTAGAACATTCAAAACCTGGGTTTGAGCTTCAAGGAGCAAAAATGGTGGAAATGGGTCGTTTCGGGTAGTATTTCCACTCGTACGCCTTGTATCTTGTTCCCGGGGCTTCAAATCTTCAAAGCTTCGCTTGCTTGATCTTCTTATATGATCCTAGGATCATATGGAGCAGAGAATGTTTGCTCAATTGGGTTATAGAAAGAAGAAGTGGGGGATGAGTTAGAATGAAGTATATGTGCTCCTATTTATAGTGTTAGCAACACTTAGAGGCCAAGAAACTTTGATAACCAGGTTAGGACACATGGGGGTGATGTGGAGAGGCTAGGGGATGAGTAATGAAGGCTAGAATGCAAGGTGGAGGTGGTTCTAGACGTTTTAGGGGTGTTTGGTTTGATTTATACATGGCTGTTTTTGGACAGCCAACATCAGTCTCGGTAAAATGGTTGCCATTTACAAACCGTAATTCTGTTGAAGCTCAAACCACCGAGCATTGTTAGATATTTGAGTCCTCTACAATGTTTAGTTTTACATATTTGAGGGTTACTATAGAAAAATTTAGAGATAATAGCCATTTACTACAGGTGTGCAGAATCTGCGTACCTTTGCCATTTCGGCTGTAACTAATTCATCCGACGTCGAATCGGGTTGATTCTATCGGCAAAATGATCACAAGACTTAGGGCTACAACCTAGTGTTTTCACTTAGATATTAACCCTTCATGAAATTAGGGTTTAGAGGTATACGATAAGACTGATCTGATTCTGAACTAGGGCCTAGTTTTAGGTTTTAGGGTTAAAACTAGATTAGGGTTTTCTGGGTTTAATTCTTGAATATTGTTGTTGAAATGATGAAATGATATAGGATATGATTGTTAATGTTTACTTTAAGTTTATTAACAACTTTTTTGAGTGTTGGTTTGGGGTTATAAGATAAAAACCAAAAACGGGTCATGATTTACTATTTTTGCTCAGGTTATGGGTTTTGACTTTTGAATAGGTGTCTTGAGTGTAAAAAATGTGTATGAAAGACTTATGAATAGAATAATTAGGGTTTACACATTATACATTGAGTGTAGTAGCTTGCACAAGAGTGGTGGAGAAGAAACTGGAATGAAAACGGAGGTAGAAACGGCATTTTAAGAGATCCTGCTTCGATGAATTTACATTGTCTTTTTAAGGACATTGTACTTTGAACTTGAGGAGTTAATTTCAACGAGAATGTTATATAAATTGTACATATGCTTTGGGGTAGTTTGTGCATTCACTTTAGAATAGTTAATCTTTCATGACTTTAGGGTTTTAGAGGCATACGATAACGGTTTAAAGCTCGTTTTGATATAACGTTGTGAATGGTACATTATAGGAATAATGTACTTTGTAATAAGGATATTAAGATATTGACTTGACATTTTATGATATTTGCTTGACATATATGAAGACAGGATTGCCATAGATAGGTTGTGTGAGCTCGTCTACTTTAGTTATGTAAGTTACATGACATACTGAGATATTGACAATGCAAGTAATGTATTAAAGCGAAAAATTTCCCCATATAATTGTGATCATAGTAAAATAGGTTGATGAAAATTCTTGGGTTGTTAACATATGTAAAGTTATCCATGAAATAATAAAGTGATAATTTCATTACATCTTGTTATCTGGTGATATCTTAATATTTTTCTTACCTTTCATATCATTTTCTTCATATTACCATTTTGATATCATGTTTTTATGCTTAGGTAAGACAATTTATGGTCATCTTATTGAAATGAATTAGGACGCTTCTTCATTTGAATAAGGAAATTATAAATCTTTGAACTATGAATTTATAAATTCTCGGTTACAAGGATTTGGACTCTTCTCTTTGTAAGTGACAAATTATAAATAAGTAGGCTTAAGTATATAACATACGTACACACAAGTTTCTTTCAATCCGTTTGTACAAATAATTCCATTTCTTCACTTAATCATTATTACCTTTATCATCTATTCATTTCCAAATCTGTATCCCACATGATTAGCAACTCTCTTACAAATTCATTCCTTGACATCTCTCTGGTATTTTGACTAAATCTCGGGATGAGATTTCTGTAAGGGGTGGAGACTATAACAACCCAGAATTTTCATCAAATGCAAAATCAACCTATTTTATTATGATCACAATTGTACGGGGAAATTTTTTGCTTTATTACATTACTTGCATTACCAATATCTCAATATGCAATGTAACTTGCATAACTAAAGTAGACAAGCTCACGCAACCTACCTATGCCATCTATATCTATTTATATGTCAAGCAAACATCATAACATGTCAAGTCAATATCCTAATATCATTATTGCAAAGTACATTACTCATATAATGTACCATTTGCAAAGTTATATCAAGACGGGCTTTAAACCGTTATCGTATACCTCTAAACCCTAATTTCATGAAAGGTTAATATCTAAAGTGAATGTACAAGTTACTAAAGCATATGTACAAGTAATATAACATCTCATTTGAAATATAAACTCTCTCCAAGTCAAAATATAAGTCTTATAAAGCACAATGTACAAATCATAAAGCATGATCTTCAAAATAGCCGTTTCACCTCCATTTTCCTAAACAATCTTGTACAATCTATCATGTACTAGTTACAAGCAAGTTATATACTTCATTTACATTCCATAAGCATCCTCATTTCATAAATTCAATGAAATGAACCTAGAAACACCTATAACCGAGCTTAGTTTTCCTTCATCCAAAATAACCGTTTTACCTTCGTTTTCCTAAGTAATCTTGTACAAACTATCAAGTACCAGTTACAAGCAAGTCATATTTTTCTTTTACATCCTATAATCATTCTTATATCATGAAATTATAAGAAATCCAAGTTAGAAACCTAACCCGAGCTAAATAGTAACCCATGACCCGTTTATTGATTTTTATCCATTCTAAACCTCAACCAACACTCAAATAAGTTATAATAACTTATATTACAACATTATCAATCATATTCAATCATCATATTAGCAATGTACATGAATTGGAAGCTTGAAAACCCTAAAGAAACCATTTCGTACCCTAATTGGAACCTGCGACTTGTTAACTCATTTTCTACCCATTTTAACCCAAACCGCCTATCAACTTTTGATTATAATCCTTAATATAAGTCCTAGGATCAGTAATCTATTATTCTTAATCAAGTACACACGAATTACAAGCTTAAAAACTCTTATAAACCCTAACCGAACCATAACATGACCCGTACACCTTTTTCTTCAATTCTAACCCATTTTATAACCAACCATGTGCACAAGCACCTCCATGACAAGCACCTCACTTCCTTAGCTTCTTACAAGCACCTCACTTCATCCCCTTGGTCACCAAGCTTCACAAATATCCTCCTTTGTCTCTTGTTAAGCCGCGGCAAGCACATGGAGTCTCCAAAGACTTCTAACTAGTTTATAGCTTATACAACTCATCCTCTAGCCTCTCCACATCCATCCCTAGCTTGTACACATGTCCTAGATCAGATCATAAGGAATCCTTGGCCTCTAAGGGTTGTTCGACTATAAATTGGATCCCAAAACAACTCCTTTCAATTCGCCCACACTAGCCTGCTCAATAACCTTCATTGGCGAGCAACTCTCTGCTCCATATTGATCCAAAGAACATCAAATAACAACAATCAAGTGAAGCTTTGAAGAATTTGAACCCCAAGATCAAAGGAAAGAAGGCGTACTAGTGGAAAAACTACCACGAAATGACCCATATCCTCCATGTTTGATACTTGAAGTTCAAACCTAGGCGTCATCTGCTCAACAATTCTGCTCCTATACTCATATTATATCTCTATGATCATGAATGAACACTTGCTAAAAGAATCTAAGCTAAAATCTAGGCGTTTTGCCATTTAATCCAACCTGAACCCTAAAAACCCCAAAGTTTCATGTTTTTTCATATGATCTTAAAGTTTATAAGGCTCAAATATGTTATAAGCATAGAATTAAGTTAAATGGAAACAACTTTAGGGTTGTGTTGAAAGAATTGAATTAAAAACCTACGCGTTTTCGTTATTTAACCCTAAAACGACCCGTTTTGATTTCTAGCTTAACGAATCGTTATTTTAAATTTTCGTTACGTTAAACCTTCATATTTTAGCTTATTCTAATAAGCTATAATCTGCAAATATCTTTTGGAATGTCAAAATAAGCTTGCATGGCCATTCGGACTTGTTTTGTAAATATTATCCATGCAAGGGGTATATATTGTAACTTTATGAAACTTATAACTAAAAAGGCTAAAAATGTCATTTTATCAAATTTATAACTATAGGGGTCTATTATGTCACTTTCAAAAGTATAAGGTTTACTTTGTACATCTTTTAAACTAAAAGGACCAAACTTGTAAAAGTGAAAACTCCAAGGGTATATTTTACCATTTTTCATTCTTAAGGGTCTAAAATGTAACATTTTGAAAAAGTATAGAAATGTGTTCAAAACCTTATTAAACATAACTTTAATTAACGCTTGACGTGCTTATCATTTCCAGTTATTGAGCAAAACAATTAAAACCGATTATGTTATAATTATTATATAATTCATCATCAATGTGCTTTTAAAAAAATCATGTCCTGAATCTATATCGTACCACAATACTAGGGAGCTTCATATTAAGGGGTTTCATCTTGGTATTACGTTCTGACTGAGTTGTTGGGTTTACGATTTAAAGTGCCCTGACTCCTCAAACGTTTACTGAATGACTTCTGAATTATGATGGCCCGAACGGTGATACAATACTCCATAATAATTCAATCAAAGATATACATTATACTTTATAAAGATTTAAAACATATTCAATCAAACTAAGACTTGACATATTACCCTAGGTTGCGTGTGACGAAGCCGTTACTTTCATTTCATATACTTTTGCCATCAATCAGATTCCTAGTACTGTTAAGGTGAGATTCAAAGCCTCACTTTTTAACCTTTTGAATATTTCTTAACCCCGTGAGGGGGATACATGCTATAAAGTATATTTTTCAACTATACTCTATTATGATACGTGAGATTATAATTCTACTTTTACTTGTTTTCTAAATCTCGAAAGGAATTCATGTTA